>BRDA01013535.1:738-27957 GCA_036984385.1 Crenuchus spilurus | reverse complement strand
GAATAGGAGATATTAGTCCATAAACATCCTCAGTAAACACTATTAATCACTAGAATAGGAGATATTAGTCCATAAACATCCTCAATAAACACTAATCACTAAAATAGGAGATATTAGTCCATAAACAACCTCAATAAACACTATTAATCACTAGAATAGGAGATATTAGTCCATAAACAACCTCAATAAACAGTATTAATCACTAGAATAGGAGATATTAGTCCATAAACAGCCTCAATAAACACTAATAATCACTAGAATAGCAGATAACAACTGTGTGAGAAACTATGGTGACACTCTTTATCGTAGACTCCAAACGGCTAAAAACAAGAACTTTCTGAAGTTGAAGTTTGTGTTGTTATAGAATATGCTCAGTTTAATGGGCACCTCTGAACATTGTGGTGGTGGTTTTTTCAGACTTGTGCCAGAGAACTTGAGAGGTGCAGTAGATGCAGCACAAAAGCCATACACTTCATTTCTCTTTATGTGTATATAAGTGTATTAATGTTCAGTTACATGAGATTGAGATATGTACATAATGCAGTCTACTTTCAGTGCTCTGAAATGTCTGTCATGCAGTGTATGGCGTGTGGTCCTGGAGACAGGGGCCGCTGTTTTGGCCCCAGTATCTGCTGCGCTGCAGGACTGGGCTGCTACATGGGCTCTGCAGAGTCGGTGGTCTGTGTGGAGGAGAACTACCTGCTCACCCCGTGTGAGAGCGGAGGGAGAGTGTGTGGACCTGAAGGAGGACGCTGTGCTGCTCCGGGAATCTGCTGTAACTCAGGTCAGTGTGTTCATTTGTCTACTTAGTCAATCAGGTCAACAAGATAAGAGCAACTGCATTTTATAACTTCTAAGATTCTGTCATGCACACTGATTTGCAGGCAGGGAAAGCGTGAGCTGTTCAATGATCAACAGTGAAGCACTTTTACAGGCTGTCAATGATGACCTTGCTACTGAAATTGATTGATTATTAGTGGTGTAAGAACATATTGATGCACAAGGATCACAATCTTATGTTTTGTGATATCAATCCTCAAAAACAGTATGGATTTCTAATTAATATGTCACGGGACCGACATGAGTCAGAAGGCGGCCCCATCTTAAGAGAAAGCCGAGGATGAATGAGTGCAGCAGAGGTGGTAAGGCGTGGTGCACACATGATTCCACTGCACTCAAAGAAGACATGGGTAAAATGGAGCTCTGAAAATAAAACAAAACTTATCTCAAGTGTGCTAAAGGCAGATGTTCTACACTTTCCCAAGATGCACTACCACCTGTGGTAGGCCTAAACAGATTCCTACACTCTACAGGTGCAGCTCCACCCCAGGGGAGCCTCAACTGAGCCCTAGTGCCACTTTAAAAGGCCTAGGGTGGGTAAGCCTCCCTGCTGGAACTGCTACATTGGCCAAGGGAGGCTTCTGTGGCCCACTGAATGCCAAAAAGGAGGAAGAGCTGCTGTACTGCACCACGCCTGGAATTACAGCTGTAGTCTGCCAGGTTCACGAGTTTACTGGCAGGCTTCCTCCTCAGGCAACTAAAAAATGGTCCAATCCCCCAAATTGTCCCATAAAATAGCAAAGAAAGCAACATTCCTGACATCCTTAAACTATACTGAGAGAAGCCAGGGGACAAGAAAAAAGAGATTTAGGGGGAGTTGGGGGAGATACTAGTCGGGGGAGAGCAGGACCCCTACAAAAAACTTAAGACCAGGAAACTGAAACAGTTGGATAACTGGCTGAAATGGCTCCATGCTAAACTGCAGCACTGGAGCCTTTAAGAAAGTCAGTAAACACCTGAGCATGATGAGCTAATTACTGGCTCCAACCAATAAGGGGACAGGGGCTCGTCCCAGGAACCAATCGCTGAGCTGGCGGAGGAAGTAACCCAGTAATGATGGTTCCCTGGGGGTGTAGTTCCTTGCAGGATCAATTGCTGCACCGCGAGGAGGGTGGTCCTTTACAGAATAGTGTATATGTAAAGATGGTGGTTTTATTTGTGTTTAAACCCCCAACCACTAGATGGCAGTGTTATAATCTATCATCAACCATTAGACTCCAACAGAAATAAGTCATGTAAGGATGCACCACTGACAGTTTTCCTAAAAGTACATTTAAAGCATCACAAAACACACAAACACACCAGTAGTGTAACTCCTGTGTTATGATCAGGCTCAGGACTTATAATTACTTTGTATGAGTCTCTGGTTGGTTTTAAAGTGGCCTGATTCTGCTCCTCAGAGGGCTGCAGCACTGACCAGTCATGTTTACCAGAAGACGATGCCGATCTGGAGAGCAATGAGGGTCTTGGCGGAGACGTCCTGAAGAAGCTCCTGCACCTGGCGAGACAACACCCGGCCGGCAGGAACCACCAGTGATCACAGGACTGGACCTATGTGATATGGAGCACCATCTCTTGTATGATGTAATGATATAATGATATAATGATATAATGCACTCCTCTTTCAAATGACTTTGTATCAAATGTAGCTCGGACGTGTTTTATGTATAAACGTTTATACATAAAATGGACTCACAAGGCACTGACTGCTAGCTTACTCTTGGAAATATGGTTGTGTGTTGATAATAAATGTAGAGAAGGGATCGTATAGCCATCTATGTGAGTTTTATCTGAGTTTTTCCTTCATTTTATATGATGTCATTCTGATCGTGTGCTTGTAAAGCGATAAGCAGGTCGTTCATGCCGAGATCTCAGCCTCATTGATGGATTCGACCCTTTTATGCTTTATCTCCCTGAACACTCTTATCTCTGTTAATGCTTATTGAAGTGTTGAGTCACACGGTTTTCAGAGGTCGTATACTAATCAGGGTAAACAGTGACATGAATTGGCTTTTTGATGACCATTTACACACTCATAGTATGAAATAAAACAACTAAAAGTCACATATTCTCATACATTCATAATGTAAAACAAGTAAAAGTAAAAATACATTCACTGGCCACTTTATTAGGTACACATATTACACACTTATTGTCTATTTTAGTTCCACTGAGCATACAGGTGCACTTTGTACAGACTGTAGTCCATCTGTGTCTCTGTATACTCTGTTCACCCTGTTCTTCAGTGATCAGGACCCCCCACAGAGCAGGTGGATCATTCTCTGTGACACTGACGTGGTGGTGGTGTGTTAGTGTGTGGATCAGCCATCAGCATCAGCAGAGTTAAACACCTCAGTATATATATTTGGGTGGTGGATCATTCTCTCTGTTCTCAACACTGCAGTGACAGTGATGTGGTGGTGGTGTGTTAGTGTGTATTAGATGGGATCAGATGCAGCAGAGCTCACCTCAGTGTCAGAAAATAGTGACCAACCAGACAACAGCATCAGGACCAGAGGACCAACACACACTGTGCTGAGCTGCTGTCTCTGATTTTACATCTACAAGGTGTGTGTGTCTGAGTGAACAGTGAGTGTACACAGTGTATAACACCTCCATTAGCTCACACACTAACACACCACCACCACATCAGTGTCACTGCAGTGCTGAGAATGATCCACCTGCTCTGTGGGGGGTCCTGCTCAGTAAGTGTAGATGTACCCAATGAGTGTATAAGACTCAAAGTATGGCAGAAATAAAATGAACTAAAAATAAGACACAAAAGTCAACAACAACATACATTATTACAAATTTAATTCCCATATAGTACAGGAACCCACAGCTACATGACCCTAGATGGCCAGTATGGGGACATCTGGGTTGTGTAGGTATGTATGTCAGAAGCACAATGAGAGTCAGCAGACGTTCATATGCAGCTTTTATGACAGTCAGCAGACGCTTGTATACAACTCTGTTATCCATCTGTAGACCTGCTGATATAAGTGAAACGAACACTTCTGCACACTCTGGGGTTCCACAGCGTGACAGAACCCTTTACGAAGCATCAGAGAACTCTAGGGCGGTTCTCTGAGAAGCTTACAATATTTCCCTCAAAGAATGCAGAACCGACAAGTGGAGTTTGATAGAACCCAGTGCTCTAGTTAAAGGCTTTCAAGGTTTAACTCTTGTGTTTGTCAGACAAGAAAATGTGGCGTTTCTAGTGACCTCTAGTGGATGTTCTGTGGCCTAACATACCTCTACCAATTGGTAGGTATGGCTCAATCACATTGTGTTAAGCTCAACACCTTCTTCAATTAGATATAGTGACTCAAATGTGCTCTACCAAATGGTTGAGCAGAGTGTCAAAGGGAAAAAGGAGAAAACAGTCTAAATGATCTTTTTTTGTAACTCTGAACATTTCTGCTGCTTTCTTAGGCTCTTGCTAAGAATAATGTTTACATTTATGCATGTATGTTTGTCAATAATAATAATGTATCGCCAATGTAGTAGTAGTAGCTAATCAATCCACCCCTCCGTTACGACTCTACCAATCACTTGTAATGTGACTCTAGGAGAGTGAAGACTAGCACAGGCCTCCTCTGATGCATGTTAAGTCAGGCTCCGCCTCTTTTTAACTGCTGCTGATACATCAGCTAACAGACACCTGATCCAGCGGTCATTACTTAGTAGTGATGGGGGGGGGAGCGCCATCTACTCACATAGAGAGAGTAATAATAATAATATTACTACTACTACTACTACTACAACTACTACTACTACTACTACTACTAATAATAATAATAATAATAATAATAATAGTACTACTACTACTACTACTACTACTACTACTACTAATAATAATAATAGTACTACTACTACTACTACTACTACTAATAATAATAATAATATAATTATAATAACAACAACAATAATAATAATTATTATTATTATAACAATAATAATAATAATAATCATTATTATTATTACATTATTACATATTACATTATTATTACAATAATAATAATAATAATAATAATAATAACAACAATAATATTAATACTAATACTAATACTAATACTAATTCTACTACTACTAACACTAACACTAATAATAATAATAAAATATTATAGTAAACAACCATTGTTTTGTAATGAAAATGAGTGGTGCCCACTGATTAATCTGCTCTGTAAAAAAAACAATAACAAATAATTAATGATTTAACGTAAAATAGATTTTGGTTTAAAATTCAGTTAAGCTGCTTTATTTTCAGGGTTTAATGAAGGTGGCTCATTTTTGACTGTTGAGTGTACAGAATGTTAAGGGTTTTTACAGAACAACTCTTAAAAAATAGGATAGTGAGATGTGTTTAAAGCAGACTTGATCTTTGACATTAGCTCTGTTGTGATGCAGACAGAGACTAAAAACACTGCTAATCCACGATCCATTCAGCCAATAACACAACATTTCCATTTATGTCTTGTTTCTGATAAGACCGTGCTGATGAACTGATAATCACAGTGACTGAGAGGACAAACCAGAGTCCAGAGTCCAGAAGAACATCACATTCACAGCTTTGATCTGTCAGGACTAAAGACGCTAATACAGCAGCTGATGTGCATGAAGCCTCTCAGTGTGAGGAAACACTTTGTTGTTGACTGAGATGTGTTGTTGCTCACCAGCTAAACATAAAATGCCAAATTTACAGCAGAAGACAAAACTCAAAAAATAAACGATATTTCATTTGTAGATGGAAGCATGAAGTGCTCTAAAATCTCCTGTTAGAGAGCTACGTTGACTTGTCTGTATAGTTTTGGGTTTTACATCACAACACCATCCCAATAATTGAGGGTCAGAGGCTGACGGTGACTGTAGAGTAGAACTGTTCACCTGCACAGTGCTTCTATAACTCTATAACATGGTTCTTCAAGGGTTCTTTAGTAAAGAAATTGATTCTATATAGAAGTATGAACACTAAAAGGATTCTTTGTGAGATTTAATAATGATGAAAGGGTTCTTCACATTGATGAGGAAAGTGTTGTCAATGGTTCTATAAAGAACCTCTTTGAAAATGGTTCTATATAGCCCCCAAACGGGTTCTGCTTCAGTTATGTGATAGTAATAGAGAAACCTTTTTTGATGCTATATAGAACCATTTTCAAAAGGCTACTGTATAGAACTATCTACAGCCTTAAAAATATGGTTCTTCACAGGTTCTTTAGTAAATAAAATTGTTTTATATAGAACCGTGAGCACTCAACGAACGCTTTGTGAGGATAAAGGGTTCTTCTATTGATAAAGGGTTCTTCAGATTGATGAGGAATGTATTGTGGATGGTTCTGTACAAAACCTTTTTGGAAGTGGTTCTGTATAGCACCAAAAAGGGTTCTGTAATAGTCAACTTTGTAATAATAGAGGAACATTTTTTGGTTCTATGTAGAACCACTTTCAAAAGACTTCCAAATAGAACCATCTACAGGACATTCCTCATCAATCTGAAGAACCCTTTCACCATGCAAAGAACACTTGGGTTCTTTGAGTGTTTGTGGTTCTATATAGAACCATTTTCTTTAGAAAAATCTCTTTAAGAGTGCAGGTGGAACAAGGGGTGGCCAAAATATATTCTCATGATGCTTTAAGACATTTTTACAACACAGAACTACAGCCAAGCGTTTTGTTCATAACTTCATTGCAAAATGTGATCTATTTTATATTTATTACACATAACCTGACATTCTGGTTCTGGTAGATGGCTGTGTTGATAAAAGTGGACCAACATCAGCAGCCCAAACCATCACAGACTGCAGAACCTGCACACTGGACTTCAGACAGCTTGGACTGTGTGTCTCAGACTGTAGATCCTTATTACAGAACCCAGAAGATACCTCAGATTTGGATGTTGACAAATGCAAAAGTCAGTATGGTTGCCTAGATACACAATACTCATCATACATTACCTGAATCAATAACAACATGAATACAATCATAAGACTTTAATAACATCAGTTTTTAGTTATAAGTATTCTTGGAAGAGATGGTACATTGGATTACTGTAATTAGTACCGGTGCTAGGCATGTGGGTGCCCTAAGCACAAATGTTTTGTGTGCCCCCATCCTGCCTCCCTCCATCACTTAAGTGTCCGCCGCTCAACTAGCCCCTCACACTCCCCCAAGTCAGCTGAGTGCTGGTGCCCCCATCAACGTTTGGGGTCCTACGTGCAGTGTGTGATCGTATGCGGAGCGCCGGCCCTGACTGTAATGCACTGTACTTTGGGATAAATTAAGCAGCTCTTTCATGATTACAACTGGTGCAATACAGTGCGTCCATACTACTAACTGTTACAAAGAAAAGACAGCACGTTTTTACAGAATCACAGAATCCAGTATTTTATTGATGGTTTTTAAAGCCTTGAATGTTTGTGCATCTGTTCATAATGTGGACATGTGGGGCACCTGCAAGATTTTTAAGGTCACCGTCACTTCTGTCTGTCTCAATGACTCATCTCAACTTTAAAGGGGGACTGTGATGGATTGAAAGATTGACGTGTGTTTGTGTTGCGTGTGACCAGAGGAGTTGTGTTCTTTTTTGAAAAGCACTAGTTTACAATGTGATATAATAAAAAAAATTACATTCAGGGGAAGTTTTTTCCACCGTTTAAGTGCCAAAGCACTGGGGGGCAGCCGTGGCCTGGTGGTTAGGGATCTGGTCTTGTTGGAGTTCGATCCCTGGGCAGGTTATGACCAGTGTTAATTTTGACAGGTGGTTTTGATTTAGTTTTAGTCTTAGTCTTCTGACTAAGTTTTAGTCAAATTTTAGTCAGTTATTGTTAGTTTTAGTCTAGTTTTGTTGATGAAAACTGAAAACATTTTAGTCTAGTTTTAGTCATTTAAATGTTTAAAATATTTAATCTAATTTTAGTAGTATTTTTAGTTATACTATTTTAAATTAGAGCTATTTTAGACTGCTTACTTTTATTTTAATAAAACAATAGTCTTTAATTTATTACATTTAATAACACAATGACATCAGATACTGTGGAAGAAAGTTGGCCCATTTTTCTTTTTCTAAAACACTTTGGGTTTATTTAACTTTTATATGACAAAATGTATGTAAATACAATTTGGTATCAATGTGACTAAACACACATTAACAGCAATCCCTTCACAGCCTCTTAAAAACCAGAAATTATTTATATCTGCGTAAATATCCAGTATAACAAACAGACACACGAGAGAAGTCTGCCCTCTGAGCTTTCTGTCACTAACGATAAAGGATAGATTAAGAGGGGAAGAGTTGGGTTTATCAGGTGTGCTGGCCTTTCCTCATTTCTTTTACTGGTTCCTGTTGGCGTTAACATTAACTTACACTTAATGTGGACTACCACGGCTTACGTGCCTTTCCTCTTCGTTTGGTTATATGACTGTATTTAAAATGAAACGGATGCTGTATGTGTGTCTTATGGCTCCAGTTAGATGTGTTTGTGATCTATTTAACATAAACACCTAAAATAATGATAACAGATTACACATTTCCCCTTTATACACTGAAACATTCAAAAATCAAACATATCAGATATACATATTCATCACCGTTAGCCAACTAGTTAACATCTAGCTAGCTACATTAGCTACGTTAGCTTACCTTTTTGTAAAGCTTGTGGTGGTGAGATCTGAGGACCTCAGGAGGTTCATCGTGCTTTTCACGGTTATTTTAAATCCACAAACTTGGCACTCTGTTTTGTTTTGTGTGGCAGCTGTCCAAGCTGCGGTAGTGATGTCAGCACATTGTGTTGTTAAGCTTCACCAGTGTGACTGTGGAGCTTAACGTGCTTTGAGGAAGTCAGACGTGCGGCAGGTTTATTTTAAAAAGCAGATTACTGGACAAAAACATTCTTTTCCTCCTTCTGTCACATTTTCGTTTCGTTTTTATTCGTCTATGAAAAGTCTAATACTTTTAGTCATAGTTTTAGTTTTAAAATATTAGTTTTTATTTAGTTCTCGTCTCGTTTTCGTCGTGAAAAAATGGTCGTCAACGAATATTTTTCGTCATAATTATCGTTAACGAAATTAACACTGTTTATGACTGACGTGGCCTTGAGCAAGGCACCTAACCGCCAACTGCTCCCCTGGCGCTGTGGATAGGGCTGCCCACCACTTCGGGTACAAACTAGCGTGTGTGTTTCACTGCACGGTTAAATGCAGTGGTCACATTCCGTCGTGTGCCATCACACTGGCAAAAAGTTAAAGCTAATTACCAACGAAAAGTCTAGACGCTTGTCTTCCATGCTTCTTGAGGGATGGTGGCTCAAACCGAGTTGTGCTTTCGGTGCGTATCGAGCTTTACTGTTAAGTACGGAGGAGCTGGTCCATTCTTGACTTTGTAGGCCAACATCATGTTTGTGAATCTGATGGGCAGCTGGCTTATTTCTGGTGATGAAGGTGAAAGAAGACTAACAACGTATACAGAGAAGCAGATGTACTACAGTCTGTAATTGTAGACCTACAAAGTGCACCTCTATGCTCAGTGGAGCTAAAATGGACAGTGAGTGTAGATACAAGGCATGTGTACCTAATGAAGTGGCCTATGAGTATCAACCTGAGGCTTTAAACAACTCGAAACAGCTGAATGAGGAGGTGAGATCATGCATCACTAAACGGTGATGTAAAGCTGCCTTCAGTAGCTCATATCAGTTCTTGGAGGATTTGTGCAACTTTGGGGGCATTCCTCATTAAACTGATAAACACCGAGGTGAATTCCTGGAATTGGAGATCCAGTTAAATTATAATTGGCTTAAAGTATCATTTTTATGATGAGGAGGTTGTACAGAGAACTGGGTATAGAGTTGATTTGAGGCATAGGTCATCTGAATGATCCAGAGCCACGTTTACTCTAAAAACACTGCATTACGCTGTGACAAGTATGTTTTGCAATACACGATTGTAAGAGCAAGGAGCATCTCCGCCTACTGTGGTTAATCATTAAAAAGCTCTATGAAGATATAAGAGGCGTCTGAAACTAGCAGTCTTGTCCTGCTGCTTGGTCTTTGACGATGTCCTTCTCTGGAAAATTTCAGCTGGAAAGCCAGGAGGGCTTCGAGGCCTTCATGAAGGCTGCTGGTAGGTGTGCAGCCGTAGTAATGGTGGGAATATGAATTGTTTCTTCGTTTATGCTAATTCAGAGAAGCAAATGAACTGAACTGGATTGATCTGTAGTTACAACTGGCATTTTAAACTGTTCAGATCTTAGCAAATGCTCAATTTCGATGTCATGGTTTTAATGAATGCATGCACTTTTAACATTATACCTAAGATCAAGGTTCATATCAGTTAAAGAGCTCATTTGCAGGACCTCAGTTTTGGTCATTTTTCAGTTTTTGGCATAATTTTAAAGTACCTGTTGCTATTTACAGTGTGTGCACATTTTTGAATGACTGGGCCAAAAGAAATGGCCCAAAAATGACTTAGAAAGACGTTTGGTTCCAATGACTTCATTTAAAAGAAGTAAAGTTGTAGAGTTATTATTTTGGAGGACATTGTCTTTTACAAAGAATGTTTAAAAAAGTATTTTAAGATTTTATAAAAGACCAAGTGTTCTTAAAATATGTTCTTAAATATGTTAGAAGTTGACATGCTAAGCCTCTAAAACGGTAACTTCTTAATTTAAATCGACTAAAAGACTGTAAAACTAAAAAGTACTTAAATGTCGGATACTATAAGGGGCAGTCCCCAGATGTGCATTGATTTGCCACTGAGGGCAAGCACCTTTTCTTTAATTCGCTAATGCTAATCATCAGCTGTCGGATTGTTTGCAGCTGGAGCTCATTTGGTGCCCTCTCTGATTGGCTGTCCACTTTGGGAGGCGGACTCCTTCTCCCTGATTTGCTAGTGCCAGTCATTAGCTGTTATTACTCCCAGCTGTGATATGGGTTTTAAAAGGGCTGTCAGATATGGAGTCATCTCACTATGCCCTGTGTCGGTCTGGCATCTTCCAAGTGCTTGCCCATTAGATAGAAAACAAAAACTAGTTACTTCTCATCTTGCACCTTTTTTTGTCTTAACTGTGTTTGGGTTGACCACAGGGAGTCTGATCTGCTTCCCAGCCACCCCAGCAGGGTTTATGTCCCCCTGGGCACTTATCTGGTTTGGCAGGCTACCTGTAAATCACACATGCCCTGGCCTGGGTTCTGTCCTCCTCTGGGAGCTGAGACCATCTGCCAGTACTGCCTGTAAATCTGAAGACTGTTCCAGTTTGGTCACTCCTAGCTGCCCAGCACACTTAATACCCAATATTTGCCCAGTTCATGTGGTACAGTGAACATTTTCTGCTTTCTCTAGTTTATTTTGTTTAGCTTTTATAACCTCAGTGGCACAGTGTTAATGTGCTGGGCACCATGCTTCCTCTATCCCGCTTGTGGCACTTTTTAGTTTTTGTGTCTCTTTTTTATAATTCTTGCCACCTCCTCTATCTGCACTTGATGTCCATCCTGGTGGCTTGCAGCTTATGGATTTCTAAAAATGTGGCAGCTGATCATTGAGAGCTCAAGTCTCCAAGTCCATCTGGATTGTTGACTGTCCCGGGGTCAGTGAGTTTGAGATGGACCACTGTCATCATCCTGTAGTAGTGTCAGGCCCATATTTGGAGTTCTGGGACTAAGCTGTTTATCTCTATGGGAATAATGACTGGAGTTCCTCTATCAGACTCTGTCAAATGCTTCTGGTATTTATTTATCCTTGAACTGTCACTGGATCGTGTGAATTATACACTTTAGTAACTTTAATGTAGAATACAAGCAGCTACAAGCCCAGCGGATTGAAACGATGTTGCACTTTTTGAGACGTTGCTTATAAAGTCAATTAAAAGAGTTTATGAGTTAAACAAGACTTACTGTACATTCAATTCCATTCTGAATCCTTCACACTCAGTTATCATCATCATAAAAATGCATTTCTCAATTTAATTGGATCTCCAATTCCAAGAACACTCTTCACTTGTTTATCAGTTCAGTAAGGAGTGCACCCAAAGTTGCACAAGACCTGATATGAGCTTCTGAAGGCAGCAGTTATTAGCACGGCCTCACCTCCATGTTCAGCTGTTTTATCCTGACTTAACAGAGCTCATCTTTACATTTTTTAAGTTGATTTATAACAGATTGTGCTGCATTGATGTGTTATACACTATATGTCCAAATACAAAGTATTTGTGGACGTCCCATCTAAGGAATGCATTGAGGTACTTGAAGTTGCATCGGTGTCACAGCTTGTCTAGTCTTTATGACAGACGATGATGTCTTGCAGGTCTCCCTGATGAACAGATTCAGAAAGGCAAAGACATCAAGAGCACCTCGGAGATCGAGCAGAATGGAGACCACTTCAAGATGACCGTGACCACAGGGTCCAACGTCCTGGTCAACTCCTTCACCATCGGTCAGGAGTCTGAGCTACAGACGATGACTGGAGAGAAACTCAAGGCAAGGCTGTTTTCTTTATGATGAATCTCTAGCTTCTCCAGACACTGTCTAATTAATGACTAATTAATGACCAATTAATGACTAATTAATGACTGTTTAGTTATATCCATAATATGTAAAGTGAGTCTTTGTTCTAATGTTAAGTAAATGACTATAAACAGTATAAACACTGTGTGTCTCTCAGAGCTACAGCTGCCACATTCCTAATATCAACACTCCTGAACCAGAGACAACATCACAAGTGTCTTACCTGGACTAAGCAGAACCAGAACTGGTCCAAAGTTTTCAGATTTCATTAGTAAATCAGCTCCTAGAGTCTGAGACACACAATCCAAGCTGTCTGAAGTCCAGTGTGCAGGTTCTGCAGTCTGTGATGGTTTGAGCTGCTGATGTTGGTCCACTGTGTTTAGTCCAAATTCAACACCTACCAGGACATTTTACAGCACTTCATGCTTCCATCTGCTGACAAGCTTTATGGAGATGCCCAGCAGCTGCCCACAGTGCCAACACTACTACTGACCATCATATTACTGTGACTGATTGGGAAGAAAACTCAACAAAACACAAAAAAATAAAAATACATCATTTTATGTGTAAAGAAAATAAAATATATGACAGTTTACCTTTTTTAATTAATTTATGAACAAAAATGAACTGAAGTCTAAAACTACAATTTCTTTGTTAGAAATAGAAAAAATGGAGACTAAATATTTTGGAATACTTGGCTTAAATTTGTTTTCTCTCCATTTTATTATACTAATATTTGTGATATATTCATATTAAATTAATATTTCAAATGTGTATTTCACTATTTATCGTAAACTGTATAAAATGTAACAGATCAGTAATCTACTTAACAAATATTGTGCATTCTGTCTGAGAAAATGATGAAGACTGTTTTTAACCTTTAACATCCTGCTCAACCGTTTGGTAGAGCACATCTGAGTCACTATATCTTATTGAAGAAGGTGTTGAACTTAACACAACGTGATTGTGCCATCTCTACCAATTGGTAGAGGTGTGTTAGTCTAAAAAACATCCACTAGAGCTCAGAAATGTAACATTTTCTTGTCTGAATGTAAACCAGCAGCTTCATAGCACCTCAAAGAATAAACTGGATCAGATGCTGAGAAAACATTAGTGCTGTTACACCATCAGACAGACGAGTGTGAAGAGTGAACAGAAGTAGAATCGTTTTGTACAGAATTTTGTATCTTTTTACCATAAAGTGTCATCTCATTATATGTTTGCATTAAAAACTGTAGAGTCTTTAAAAAGAAACATTTTTTATTACCCCCCCCACCCAAAAATAATTTCTTGTTGAGGATGTTAAAGGGTTAAGAGAACAGTTCAGATTGTGTTTGTCTGATGAAGGATCCTTCATCTGCCCTTAGAGGATTGATTATCTGCTTAAAAATGTGATTATTGCAGCAGTTCTATGTTGGTTGAGTTCTTTAGATAACTCTTGGTATTGGATGTGTCTGTTATCTTGTAGGCTGTGGTGATGAAAGACGGTAACAAGCTGAAGGTGACTCTGAAGGGCGTTGAGTCGGTCACGGAGCTCGTTGATGCCAACACGCTCGTCAGTGTGAGTAAAACTGGACTTACCTGCCTTTAGTCAAGCAGACTTACACTCTTTAAAAAGACGGTTCTTCAAGCGTTCTTCAGTAAAGAAAATCTGTATAGAACCATTAACACTCAAAGAACTGTTTATTCACATGGTGAAAGGGTTCTTCAGATTGATGGTGAATATGCTGTAGATGGTTCTATACAGAATGTCAGACTTGTAATAATAGGAGAACTCATTTTGGTGCTGTATAGAACTGTTTTCAAAAGGTGTGTGTATAGAACCCTCTACAGAACTTTCCTCATCACTTCCCAGGACTTCAGTGGTTTTATTGGTTTCTGTTAATTAGCTATTTTACATCTTCTGAACGACTTTTAAGTTATATTTTATACTTTTGACTTTTGGTGTTTGTTTCAGGTTTTTATGATATTGTACAGTAATATTTTGTAGTGTGGTAACATCTGTATTACTGATATAAAGTTAACTGGTGAATGAAGTCAGTCTCTGCTCAGCTTTGATGGCTTTAAATAAACAAAACCAACAGAGTCCCATAAAATGGGTGATACTGACTCTAGAGTCACTTACAGTGAGTGATTCTGATTCTAGAGTCACATACAGTGAGTGATTCTGATTCTAGAGTCACCTACAGTGAGTGATTCTGATTCTAGAGTCACCTACAGTGAGTGATTCTGATTCTAGAGTCACTTACAGTGAGTGATTCTGATTCTAGAGTCACTTACAGCAAGTGATTCTGAGTCTAGAGTCACCTACAGTGAGTGATTCTGATTCTAGAGTCACTTACAGTGAGTGATTCTGACTCTAGAGTCACTTACAGTGAATGATTCTGATTCTAGAGTCACTTACAGTGAGTGATTCTGATTCTAGAGTCACATACAGTGAGTGATTCTGATTCTAGAGTCACTTACAGTGAGTGATTCTGATTCTAGAGTCACTTACAGCAAGTGATTCTGATTCTAGAGTCACCTACAGTGAGTGATTCTGATTCTAGAGTCACTTACAGTGAGTGATTCTGACTCTAGAGTCACTTACAGCGAGTGATTCTGATTCTAGAGTCACCTACAGTGAGTGATTCTGATTCTAGAGTCACATACAGTGAGTGATTCTGATTCTAGAGTTACTTACAGCAAGTGATTCTGATTCTAGAGTCACCTACAGTGAGTGATTCTGATTCTAGAGTCACTTACAGTGAGTGATTCTGTTTCTAGAGTCACTTACAGTGAGTGATTCTGTTTCTAGAGTCACTTACAGTGAGTGATTCTGATTCTAGAGTCACCTACAGTGAGTGATACTGATTCTAGAGTCACCTACAGTGAGTGATTCTGATTCTAGAGTCACATACAGTGAGTGATTCTGATTCTAGAGTTACTTACAGTGAGTGATTCTGATTCTAGAGTCACTTACAGCAAGTGATTCTGATTCTAGAGTCACCTACAGTGAGTGATTCTGATTCTAGAGTCACTTACAGTGAGTGATTCTGTTTCTAGAGTCACTTACAGTGAGTGATTCTGATTCTAGAGTCACCTACAGTGAGTGATACTGATTCTAGAGTCACCTACAGTGAGTGATACTGATTCTAGAGTCACTTACAGTGAGTGATTTTCACTGTAGAGTCACTTACAGTGAGTGATTCTGAGTCTAGAGTCACTTACAGTGAGTGACTCTGATTCTAAAGTCACTTACAACTAGTGATTCTGATTCTAGAGTCATCTAAAGTGAGTGGTTTTGACTCTAGAGTCAACTACAGCAGGTGATTCTGACTCAAGAGTCACCTACAGTGAGTGATTCTGACTCTAGAGTCACTTACAGTGAGTGATTCTGACTCTAGAGTCACTTACAGTGAGTGATTCTGACTCTAGAGTCACTTACAGTGAGTGATTCTGACTGTAGAGTCACTTACAGTGAGTGATTCTGACTCTAGAGTCACTTACAGTGAGTGATTCTGACTGTAGAGTCACTTACAGTGAGTGATTCTGACTGTAGAGTCACTTACAGTGAGTGATACTGATTCTAGACTCACCTACAGTGAGTGATTCTGACTCTAGAGTCACCTTCAGCAGTTGATTCGGTTCATTCCCTAAACCCCCGGTGTATTCCCAGTTATTTATGTATTTTATAGTGGCCCCTTTACTCATATGGGGGTTGTTTTTGTCTTTGGATGGCTCCTTTACTCATATGAGAGGGATTCCTTTACTCTTACAGGTGTCTTTTCTCTCTTTCGGGGGTCCGTTTCCTCTTTATTCTTATGGGGCATCTCTTTGCTCGTATGGGGGTCCCTATAGATGATCCCTCATGGGGGTCTTTGGGCGGTCCCTTCTGTCTTATAGAAAAGGTCCCTTACCTGTTTTGGGGGTCCTGTTACTGACACGTTTCAGATGGTTTTGTTTATAAATGTAATACTTTAAATGATTAATTAATAAATATTAGTTGAATTACACGGACACTAATACTGAGTTATAAACTGAGTTATATCAAAATGTTTGTGTTTGTCAATAACTGACATATTTTTATAAATGAATTTTTAACTCAACGTAATTATTTTGAGTTCTGCCAACTCGGTGTATATGCTAATGTTTTCGATGCTTTACCTAAACGTCCTCTAACCAAAAGATGGTGTTGTCATTACGTTGCAGACCATGACTTTGCGGGACATCGTCTACAAGAGGATCAGCAAGCGTGTGTGATGTGGCTGCTCTGTTTGGTTTGGGAAAATGGTAAAAAATGCTAAATAAAAAATCAGCTGAGTTGACGTGGTGGTGGTGGGTGCTGTATACTTGTCACTGCTATCAGGAAGTGAAATAGACAAACATTTATGAGAAGAAACATCTTTAAGATTGTTCTTAAGCACTAATATTTCAAATTTATTAAAAAAGAATTTACACAATTCAGAACGTGGCTTAAATAATAGCAACTTGTGACCTAAAAAATAAGACCTAGTGTATAAAGAAAGCGAGTGATCTGAGCATCACGGAGAGGCCGTTCCTTTGTGTTGTGCACAGAGAAGTGAGTTTGTTCTTATACGTTCATAAGGCAGGTGAACAGCGGAGTCTCTTTAGTCACGGCGGTGAGATTCCTGTTAGGAGACGAGGTGCGTTCAGGGTGAGGACGGGAGGTGTGAGATCACTTTTTGCGGAACAGGCTCTTGACGCCCTCCTGTATAGGTTCTGCCATCATCTTCATGGGCTGGTTGTTCAGCGCTGCCTCCCGCATGGAGTGATAAACGTATTCGTTCTGCTTGAACATGCGCAGCTCCATCTCTGTCTGCATGCGCATGGCCTGAAAGAGACGGAATGATGACCTGATCCTGAAAATCTGGCATCAGAAGTAAATTCTTTTTCATTGGTTTTAGTTTGCTGGACTAATGAGTCAAATGTCCGTCACACACAGGATGTTACACAAAACTCTAATATATTTAAGAAGATGATAGCAAAGGACCCTCGAGGACCGTTTACTGTAAAAGGGACCCACTTATTCTTATACAGGGTTCTTTTAATCTAATAGGGGGCCTTTTATGGGCCCCTTCACTGTAATAGCCGTCCTTTCAGTATTACAGGGCTACTTTACTCTTATATGGGGATCCTGTACTGTAATTGGGGCCCTTTTACTGATATGGGGGTCCCTTTACTTTTAAAGGAGTCCCTTTACACTTATAAGGGCCCCTTGACTCTTATGTGAGGGGCCTTTTTACTCTTATGTGTGTTCTTTACTTTTATAGGGAGTGCCTTCATTCTTACAGTGGGTCCCTTTAATGGGGGCCCTTTTACTTTTAAGGGGTCTTATGGAGGCTCTCTTTACTCTCATGTGGGTTCCTTTGTAGTTCTTATATATTATTCTTATACTCTTATAGTTCACTCTTATGGAGTCACTTTACTATTATTCAGGTCCCATTACTCTTATAGGGGTCTCTTAATTGTTATGGGGCAACCCTTTACTCTTAAGAGGAGCATTCACTCTTTTTGGGGTCCCTTTGCTCTCTTGGGGGACTTTTCTCTCTTATGTGAGGGGCCAGGTACCCTTATGAGGACCTCTTTACTTTTACCGGGGAGGGAGTCGTTACTTTAATGAGGGTTCTTTTACTCGTACCAGGGGCCTCATTTGAACTTCTTGACAATGTTTGCAGAGTTAATTTGCTACTTTATCCTCACAGTCCAGGACTAAGCGTGTGTTTGTAAACAGGTTTACCTCCAGGTCCTTAGTGATGGGGTGGGTTGGCCCATGTGTGACCATCAGAATAGCATAAGCTTTGCAGATCATGCCATGTCCCACTTCAATGTGCCCAGCCTGCCAGTGGGTCACTCCTGCCCTCATTGTAGCCATGCCCAGCTGGGCATTGTTTGGATGGTATAGTTTCCTGTCGTGAGAAAAGCATGAAGAGTGTGAGAAAGCTCACGTGTGTCTCTCTAACATCCCTGACGTCTCACAGAGGCCTGAACTTACATGTATCCTTCTACCATCTTACGCGCATACATCGCCGCCTCCTCAAAGAACTGCAGGTATGAGAGCACTTCACTGAGCGTGCTCCACATCTTCAGCTGGAAGATGTGTGTATCAGCCAGAACGTTGTCCTGCTTCTCCACACACTCCCGGCAGATCTTCACCACCTGCGCCAGGTTCACCAGAACAAAGACAGAGCTTTGGGTATATCAAATACTCATTACAGGGCCATGTACATGCCAATACAGCCCAAACCTGAGCCAACGGACCTGACCCCACATACACTACCAGTCAAACGTTTTAGAACACCCCAATTTTTTCAGTTCTGTATGTAAGTGACTGAGTTTAAAGTCTCATTGAGTCTGAAATAAAAGCAGAGGAGTTAAATAAGAACTCATGGCATCAATTTAAAGACCAAAATGTGTCTAAACTTTGGACACAAAGCTGCACCTTTGTCAGATATAACAGCTGAACACACTCGTGACATTCTTTCTACAACAGACATCAAACATTCTTCAGACAGTTCTTCACTAATCTGCTGCAGAACCTCACATAAATGTTGGCACTTGTAGGTTTGCTTTGCTTTTCACTTCATCCTAAATCAGCTGGATGGGGTTTAAGTCTGAGACTGTGCTCCACTCCATGTTTTCAAGCTGACCATCTTGTTGTTTTGTCCTGAGGTGGTTCTGGCAGAGCTTGGACTGATGTTTTGGGTCATTTTCTTGCTGTAGGATGAACCCCTGACACACTAGGTGCACCAGAAATGTTCTAAAACTTTTGACCGGTAGTGTTCCTCAATGAATGATGCACCAGAATCAGTCCAAAACGTTTTCATTCAGTTTGGCTCAATAAAAAATGACAAATCTGACAAAATAACAAAATAATAACATTGAATAACTTAATAAATCAAATATAAAAATAAGACTTTTATAAATAAATATTAACATTATATTATTGAGCTTTTTTCTTTAGTGGTACTGTTCAGGTGTATAAAATGTGCATTTTTTTATTTACCTAAAGTACATAAATTAAATAAATAATTCTCTGCAGCCTGTATGTGGCTCAGGTTTGGTTTGAGGAAGGTTTCTTCAGCCAGTGTCATTCATATTGAAAGCGACTCAATCAGTGTTAAATATTGCGTGAGAGAGGTTATCAACAGTCTGTTAGTTTAGCTTTAAATAGACACTGAAGAGACATTATATGCAACTTTATGAAGCATTTGTTGGCAAAAACAAAAATCCTCCAAAATGATTAAAAACCTACTTCACTTTTAATGGAAGCCAATGGAACCAGACGTATCAAGTCATTTCAGTCCATTTTCTTTGGTCCAGTCATCACGAATTGTATAGACAATGTAAATAACCTTTTTAGCTGCAGCTGCTAGTTTGCATTCAGACAAAAAAATGTTGCATTTCTGAACATTAGTGGATGTTTATTAGCCTAAAATACCTCTACCGATTGGTAGAGATGGCACAATCACATTATGTTCAACACCCTCTTCAATAAGATACACTGACTCATATGTGCTCTACCACATTTAATTCTTTAAATGTTAAAAAGACACACAACTCATTTTCGTTAAAGAATCATAGAGTGGCATCACCCCAGTAAACCCTTTAAAGCACCATTAAGAGTATAAAAGGCTTTTGGGCCAATACATGTCTGATGTACCTCATTATAGTTTGCATCCATACGAGCCTTCTCCATCTTCTCCAGCATCTCCCGACTGTACTCCGTTACTTCTTTCACCTTCTCTTCCGGCACCTTGGATGAAGAAAGGATAGTGAGATACAGTATCTGGACAAAAGTATTGGGACACCAGCTCATTCACTGTTTCTTCTGCTTTTGTTGGAGTAACTGCCTCTACTGTTCAGGGTCTTTCTAATGGATTTTGGAGCATTGCTGTGAGGATTTGATTGCATTCAGCGACAAAAATATGAAGGAGATCTGGATGTTGGCACCATCTCATTCTCAGCTCTACCAACTCATCCCAAAAGTTGGATGAAGCAGAGAACACAGCTTGATGCTGGGGGGCTTTATACCCCTCTAGCCCACACCTGGCATTAGATTTGGTGCCAACAGGGTCATGTTTAGTCTCATTCTATTGGTAATATTTCTCTACAGGGACTAGAAGGAGCTGAATGCATTCAGTAAAAGGGGTCCACAAACTTTTGAACATGTGTATGTTGGGCAGACGTGGAATAATCCTACACTTTTACTGCATACCTACATCTCTTATTGAAATGCATCCTAAACGGTCAAATGTCACTACTCTTTGGTATAGTGCAAAAACTATAAAAAGTATACACATCTTTAATGACTTATAATCTATGAAATTCAATTTAAAAGTGAGAGCACGAATGAAAACAAACTGTGTTTGTATGTATATACACACACTCTTATAATCAGGGATGTGAACAAAAAGAAAACTGGTCCAGGAGGCTGACAGGATGTCTACATTACAGGAGCTCCAGGAATTTGACAAGTACTGGTTGTGTAGTACATGTGACAATTCTGCAAAAACCACAGCAGATGCCCTCACAATCTGGCAGAGTATGTTTACAAAGTGGGCAAAGATGGTCTCCTCTTACTGTAGTGAGGAATGAAATAGTGGGAGGGTGAAGAAATGCATGTAAAGTATGATTACAGCTCATGAGTTTTCTTAGTCACAGTAATATGATGGGCAGTAGTAGTGTTGGCACTGTGGGCATCTCCATAAAGCTTCTCAGCAGATGGAAGCATGAAGTGCTCTAAAGTCATTGGACTAAACACAGTGGACCAACATCAGCAGCTCAAACCATCACAGACTGCAGAACCTGCACACTGGACTTCAGACAGCTTGGATTGTGTGTCTCAGACTCTAGGAGCTGATTTACTAATGAAATCTGAAAACTTTGGACCAGTTCTGGTTCTGCTGAGTCCAGGTCAGACACTTGTGATGTTGTCTCTGGTTCAGGAGTGTTGATATTAGGGATGTGGCAGCTGTAGCTCTGAGAGATACACAGTGTTTATACTGTTTATAGTCTTTTACTCAAATAATTGGAGATTTTGGATTTCTGCCATCAACATTTTCTCTATTTTTTGATGTGTAGAGATGTAAACAATCTCTGTTCATCTCTTGAGAAATGTAACACAACCTACAACCTACAGTGTGTTGCCTGCCAGGCCCCACAGAGCCAGGAATCCTCATGTAATAAATCAGCTGCTCCAACAGTATAACTACAGTCTAAATATAGACCCTCCACACAAAGGCTGCTGGACCCGAGCCCTGTACGACTGCAGATAGCGAGCGCTGATACTCGGCTATTTTCTCCCTCTTTCAACTTGAGGGGTCAATATGCATTTGCCCAGCTGGGGCTCTGCAGCATTAATGCATGGAAAGCCCTGAGCCATGTTCTAATGAGTGCAATTTGGCTCACTGAACAACCTGGCACTGTTTGAATGACACAAGCATCTGTAAAGTCACGTTTTACCAAAGAATATGAGCCTATTTACATGCACCTTCATCCAGAACATTACGTGCTGTAAATTTTCTGTGATATTGACATTAATGAACAAGGATCTGAATGAATAAAGCAAAAGATATTTGATTATTCACTCAGCTGTATTGTAATTGGATGTGATTATGAGTTACTGTTACATAGTTATGAGTTGATAAGCCTTTAAACAGCATGTATGAAGTATATTAATTACTTTATAGTTCACCTGTAGACATCTAGAGCTTTTTTTCAATGTTAAATGTAATTATGTACCCATCAGTGATGAAATGTTAAATTCAGAGGTGTGGGGGGACCCAACTGGCCTGTGTGTGTGGGGGGGCTTGAACATATTATTAGTTTTTTTACTAATAATAACTATGAATCATTATTATTAATAACCAAATAATAAAATTTATATTAATACGAATTATTAATAAACTATTAATAAATGATTAAATAATCATAATCAACTCTTTCAAAGCTTCGAAACACAGATACAAATGCCCAACATGTAGTAAGTGTACACAGACTCCTGGTCAACTAATGCTCTTTAGAACCAGATGGAGTGACAGCTTGGACGGCCAATCACACGTTAGCAAGAAGAGCAAATCGATGAGCATGTAGGCGGTCTAAAGGGAAACAGGCTTCAGCTTGAGCAGCCGTTTTCCGCTTGGTCCTAGTGCTCGACACGTCTCCATTTAATGTAGCCTAACACTGATTTTGGACTGTAAAAACTGCAGAGTGTAAATATTTAAAAAGTTCAGGTATATTGAATCATTTCACTGAAATACTGAAAGAATTGGTTGATTATGTGAAATATTACACTAAATGTGTCCTTGTTTATTAGTAAACAATACAAAATATTTTAATACAATGTAAATTGTACACACTTTACTTTTCTGTAGGACTGTCTGTACTTTGAGTTTAAATGTGTGTGCACTTGTGTAATTAGACTCACGTTACACATGAACGGATAGTCTTTAGGGTTCCTCACTATGGCAGAACCATTCTGAAGTGAGAGGTTCTCTAAGCCGCTTAAGACACTTCCCATCAAGGAACCCAGAACTTGATAGAATAGAGTGATGTATTTAGAGGTTCCTGCAGGAGCTTCTGTACTACTACCTGCCCATAGATTAAGGTTTTTAGTGATACCTGAAATGTATTTTGGGCACATTCAATTAAGTCTTTCAACTAAATTTTGTTTGTATTTTTACCCAAATTTCTCCACAATGTGTTTGGCAGCCCATCTACACGCCCGTTCGTTTACTCTCCCTATCACTTGTAATGTCTCTGACTTGAGGAGGGTAGAGACTAACACAGGCCTCCTCTGATGCATGTGAAAGGAAGGAAAAGCGCAGGATCAGTTCTGATGGATCGCCTGGCAGATGCCTGAGCCAGCTGACATTACTTAGTAGTGCTGGGGAGAGAGTGCCATCTTACACATCCAGAGAGAGCACGGCCAATTTTGCTCTCTCGGGTTCTGGCTGCTGATGGCAGGATGATCATCTTGATGATCGGGATTCAAACTTGCGATCCTCAGATCATAGTGGCAGCACTTTAGTCCACTGAGCCACTCAGAGCCCTTGATTGTTTTTCTGTAATTTTGTTGACATGAATGTTTGAAAGAGTTGGCAAAGTCCTTCTGCCCACCTGAACACCTTCCACGACCGCCCCGGCCATCTTCAGGTCATCTTTGATCTTGTTGGTGCAATGCTCACAGGTACAGTCGAAGAAGTACTGCTGCTTAAGCATGCGCTTTCGGTCCTCTGACAAGTTCATGAAGTCCACGTACGCCACCATCAGTTCCTCTCCCTCGCTGATCTTACCCAAGGCTCGGAGCTCAATTCTGACAACGAGAAACATGAGAGATGATTTCCAGATAACTTCACGAAAGACTTGAAATGGTCATGGATCAGTTTTAACCCATCATACCATTCAGTGCACTTTCCCAGATCAAGTGGAGATGTGTGATCATATACAAGGTTTTGCTTTGATCTGACAGTGGTTGTAAGTAGAAATAAATCTCGTGATGGCCTTAGTAGCTACTGTGGACAGTTCTACTCTATATAAGTAACAAAACCATATTACAAGCAAACAGATGAGGACAGAAGGCGGGTATAAATGTATACAGTTAATCATTTTCTCAAACAGCCAAGACTTGTAAGTTTGTAAATGAGTGATGGTTAAGAGAGTGAAAGAAATGGGACGACAGACCAACCACCCATTAGCATTAGCCATCCTGGTTACAAGCTAGGTTACAACAAAATCCACAGAATATTATACAAAATATCATTTACTTCTTGTTATTTTTACTTGCAATTGCAAATGAATGTAGCATGAGGAGCCCAAGGGATTTTAGAATATTGTGAAGAATATTTATTTTTGTTCATTAGTTCATGTCATATATTTCATATTTATTACGTCATTTGTCTTGTTTTAATGTTAATCAGTGTGGCTTATAGCTCATAAGTTGGCCAATCAAGCACAGTAATATGATGGTTGTTGGCACTGTGGGCAGCTGCTGGGCAACTGTTGACTTTGGACTAAACACAGTGGACCAACAGCAGCAGTTCAAACCATCACAGAAACTGCACACTGGACTTCAGACACCGTGGATTGTGTCTCTCAGACTGTAGATGGCTGCTTTTGGGTAGCTGGTTAACAAACTATGATTTAAGAGGTCATAGTGAACAACAGATGAGATAATGCTGGAGCTGAGGCTGAACAGACCCACCTCTTCTCAGTATGATACAAAGTATTGACGGCAGATTGACTGAAAGACAAAGCAAGAAGCATATTGCAGGAGCTAACCACCGAAAACTCATTCAGAAAACGATAACAGACCCACCACTAATTGATGATTAGTCTAGCAATCAAGTGGTTGCAAGGCTGTTGCTAAGTAATTGCTCAGCAGTTGGTACATGGTTGCTAGGCTACTCCTGCACGATTGCTAGGCTGTTGCTAAGTAGTTGCTATGTGGTAGGGTGACCATATTTTCATTTGGGAAAACCAGGACACCTTGGGGGGGGCATGTAAACCTACAATAACATATTTACAGCTGGTTTATTAAAAATGCTTTTCAGTAAAACTCAACGACAAAAATTCCAATAACATGATAATTTTATTCAAAATGCTTAAGTTAACATTTCCTGTAATGAATGAATAGCACAATGAAATAAATAATGTCTCATCTAAACATCCCTCACTTAACAACAAAAGTTAACAATAACTCTCAACTCCAAATAACACATGACACTCTGTTATCCTCAGTAATGAACGAAATATTGTCTGTTCTGTAGGTTATTGGAAAAAAATTAATTAACAAATGACACACAATAACAATAACACACTGTGCACAAGGCTTCCCATTTGTCTCGACCCGGTCTGAAAGCGGGGAAACTCTTTTGTAAATCGTCGGTAAACATACACTTGCGCTTCGGCATGTTGCTTGCGTACTGACAGTCACGCTGCCCTCAGAACAGGGCTGCGCTCAGGGATTACGTCACACGCAGCGCCGTGAGCAGTGCCCTAGTGCCTGTAAATTTACATTTTAATGGTCCAATGAAGATAATTTAAAAACCAGGACATTTCCTCACTTACCCGGGACGCCCGGGACAGGACGTGAAATACGGACATGTCCCGGGAAATACGGACGTTTGGTCACCCTACTATGTGGTTACTAATTAGTTGCTAGGCAGTTACTAAGAAGATGCTACATGGCTGTGAGACTGTTGCTAGGCAGTTGCTAAGTAGTTGCTAGGCAGTTGTTAACCAGTGCTACATGGTTGCTGGGCTCTAGCTAAGTAGTTGCTATGTGGTTGCCAGGCAGTTGCTAAGTAGTTGCTAGGCAGTTGTTAACCAGTGCTACATGGTTGCTGGGCTCTAGCTAAGTAGTTGCTATGTGGTTGCTAGGCAGTTGCTAAGTAGTTGCTAGGCAGTTGTTAACCAGTGCTACATGGTTGCTGGGCTCTAGCTAAGTAGGTGCTATGTGTTTGCCAAGCAGGTTGCTAAGTAGTTGCTACGCAGTTGTTAACCAGTGCTACATGGTTGCTGGGCTCTAGCTAAGTAGTTGCTATGTGTTTGCTAGGCAGGTTGCTAAGTAGTTGCTACGCAGTTGTTAACCAGTGCTACATGGTTGCTGGGCTCTAGCTAAGTAGTTGCTAGGCAGTTGCTAAGTAGTTGCTAGGCAGTTGCTAGATTGCTTGGGTGTCTTCACGTAGATAGTGCCTCTCGATTGAGCAGAAGTACAGTAGCTGGACGTATACTCTTCTACCCCATTCAAAATTAGAAATTAACAAAAGGTGTTGAGCCTAAAATCACTCCCCCACTACCTTTCACTTCAAGTCCCTACTTTCTTCAGTGTGAGAAATGCTGCTTGGACTTACTTGCCGTTATTGAGGATGACTGTGCAGTTAGGCCAGCAGTCATGATTGACCAGACAGAGGTTGGGAAACAGACCGACTCCCACTGCCTGCAGGCCTTTCTGGTCACTCACCATGAAGCCATTACAGTTTATCTGGAAAAGGGGAACGTGTTAGGAAAATCTATGTAATCACTAGATATTAGTCCATAAACAAGCCCAAATAAGCAGTATTATACAGTATAATAGGAGATATTAGCCCGTAAACAACCTCAATAAACATTAATAATCACTAGAATAGCAGAATGTGTTGGGAAGTGCTCAGAGCTATTTTTGTATACAGATTGGTCTCAAAATCACAGACAGTGTAAAAAGTTAATGTACCACTCCAAAGATGTGTGA
The DNA here is from genome assembly GCA_036984385.1 of Crenuchus spilurus. Taxonomy (NCBI): domain Eukaryota; kingdom Metazoa; phylum Chordata; class Actinopteri; order Characiformes; family Crenuchidae; genus Crenuchus; species Crenuchus spilurus. Next base: position 1,392 of record BRDA01013535.1, on the reverse strand, counting down.
GATTCTTTCCACAGTGTGTTGCCGGCTAGTTCTGGGCCAGAAGTCCAAGAAATTGTGGATGTCCACTTTGAGGTCTTTCAGGTCATCTTCGGGCATGTCAGAGATGTGGTTCTCTAAGTCATCCAGTCTGGTGAGCTGCATATCCGAGACTTCATCTCCATACTTATCCAGACGCCACATAATACGAGCAGCGAGGCTAAACATAGACATCAAAGCAAGACATTAGACTTTGCTACTGTTTGCAGAACAGGTGGCAGCCCTGGCCTGGTGGTTAGGGATCTGGTCTTGTGACTGGAAGGTTGCCAGTTTGATCCCCAAGCAGGTCATGACTGAAGTGCCCTTGAGCAAAGCACCTAAACTCCAACTACTCCCCTGATGCCGTGGATAGGGCTGCCCACCGCTTCGGGCACATGTTCTCACAGCCTAGTGTGTGTGTTTCACTGCACATGTGTATTAAATGTGGAGGTCAGATACTGTTGTGTGCAACAATGACAAAAAGATTAATCTGATCTAGAAACTTACATAAACACTAATAGCTAATAGCTTATAAACAACCTCAATAAATCACTAGAATAGGAGATATTAGTCCATAAACAACCTCAATAAACACTATTAATCACTAGAATAGGAGATATTAGTCTATAAACAACCTCA
>BRDA01013534.1:4224-68515 GCA_036984385.1 Crenuchus spilurus | reverse complement strand
TGACATTTGCCATCTCCACATCATTGCATTCAGTTTTTATTCACAATTTGTATAGCGTCCCAACTTTTTTGGAATCCGGTTTGTACATAAACAACACAAACATTATGCTAAACACTTAATATAAAACATTTTGAATAACAAATTATTTAATAAATTATTTAAAAAACAAAATCTTTTAAGCTTTGATCAAAAGAAAAGTGCATTTTGCATCTCCCATCTGAGGTCGGAGCCATTCTTTCAGTGCGCTCTCTTTTTCCCCCACTCTTTATTATATTTTTTTCCATATTTTCCCCACTTATTCAAGCTCATTTTTATGCTGCCTCGTCACTCTGGGCTGTGCCTGGCTGCCTGCCTGCTGTGTCTGTGTGTTTGTGGGTGTGTGGCTGGTCAACTTGGGCGGGAGCGATAAACAGAAAACAGGGGCTTGGAAGGGACAAATGACCCATCACTCGTCTTTTGGTTTCTTATGGGGAGCTGGGAGATAATCAAAGAGTTTCACTCGGAAAGAAAGACAAGCCCAAATAAGCGACGTCACGTTCAAAAACAAGCCCAAAAAAACGCTATATATTCCGTTATATCGAATTCGAGCTACAACAAACTTAATTTCTTCACTCAGTGATTTTTTTGTCAGCTGTGTTGTGTTAATTCCACAAATTGTACATACATGAATTAACCCCCCAGTATTTTCTTTACAATAAATTGATTTTATAGAAGTTATTTAAGGATATTTAAAGGGGTGTGGTGATGAGTATGGCATCAAAACAGGCTCAGCTTAAGCATAAACAAACAGGTATTGTAAACGTAAGTTGTAAGCATCGAAAATGTAAATCTGTAAATGAAACAAATGTAAAATTGTAAATTAAAAACAATCATAAACAAAAAATACTGGTTGTTAATGTAATACTTACATTTTAATTTTTCAATTCACAAGTTACGTTTACTATTCACAAATTACAGTTACGATAAATTTATTTTTGACCATTTTTTTGATGGGGGGGTGGGGCTCAACGCTTATTGGCTAGAGTGACAGGATATTACGACATCACTTCAGCCGAAAACAAACCTCACAAAGCTTTACAAATTGTATTAAATCAGAGTCGTTTTTGGTGAAGGATGAGAACTTTTGCACTTTATAGTTTTATTAAATTTATGTTTGTTAAAAAGAAATCATTTACGTTTTCCGCACTTTGCAGGATGACTTACTAAAGGGTGGATTTACATAGACGGTGGGGAGGAGATCTGTGTTAAGCAGCAACAAGGTTGCCTGCTGAATAAGGGTTGCCTGATAAATAAATTTATCGTAACTGTAATTTGTGAATGGTAAACGTAACTTGTGAAGTGAAAAGTAAAAATGAAAAGCGAAAATGTATTACATTTACAACCAGTATTTTTCATTTTTGATTGTTTTTAATTTATGATTTTACAGTTTTATTTACAGATTTACATTTATGTTTACAATACTTAAAACTTACGTTTACGTTACCTGTTTTACGTTTACGCTTAAGCTGAGCCTGTTTTGATGCCATAATAATGCCTGTAATTAGGCATATTCAAAACTAAGCCTGAATCAGAGAACTGGGCTTTTCTTTGGCCTGTGTACAAATACATTTTGCACTAATGCAAAGACGTAACAGTTCCCTCGGGTGGTGAAATAGTGGAACAGTTTTTCTGTAACTGCTGCAAAACTGCTGTTTTAATAAGCTGATAAGCAGTATGAATGTACACAGTAAACAGAGCAAATGTATTGTTTAGATTTCAAAAAGGCTTTATGTTAAACACCTGCTGCAGTAAATAGGCCATGTCTTAGACTTTCCTTGTATTTAAGTCCATTTGTTTGTATGGTTTCATACACCAGCTGACATTAATTTTTAAACCATTTTTGCTACTGTGCCTTTACATTACATTACATTGCATTTAGCGGACGCTTTATTCCAAAGCGACTTACAATAGTATAAAAGTACAAATGCAAAAAATACAAAAGTTAAATAATTAACATTCCGATATCGAATGTTGAATGCATATCAGTACTCATGGGGAGTAGTTGGGATCACTAGAGCAGGTGCGGTCTGATTTGTCTGACATTATAGAGGGCAAAGCGGCAGGACCATGCAACAGAGGCCACATGATGTGTGAATGAAAGCTGATCATCAAACATAACCCCAAGGTTCCTAACAACCTTTGATGGAGAGAGAGAGTCGATCGTCAAGGTGAGGTTGTGTTGAACCGACTGTTTTGCGGGGAAGACCAATAGTTCAGTCTTTGAGAGGTTAAGTTGTAGGTGGTGATCCTTCATCCATGAGGATATATCTGAGAGGCAGTGAGATATCCACGCTGAGATGGAAGTCATCATCAGGCGGGAATGACAGATAGAGCTGAGTATCATCAGCAAAGCAATGGTAGGAAAAGCCATGCGAGCGGATAACTGGTCCCAGTGAGGTTGTGTAAATGGAAAAAAGAAGGGGTCCCAGTACTGAGCCTTGGGGCACTCCGGTGGACAGTGAGTGCAAAGAGGACAGCTGTCCTAGCCATGACACTTTAAATGAATGCTCAGCGAGGTAGGATCTGAACCATGATAGTAGTGTATCCGAGATACCCATGTTTGAAAGCATAGATAATAGTAGGTCATGATTGACCGTGTCAAAAGCTGCTGACAGGTCCAGCAGTATGAGTACCGAGGACTGTCCGGTAGCTCTGGCAGTTTTTAAGGCTTCTGTGATGGACAACAGAGCCGTTTCAGTAGAGTGTCCTTTTTTAAAAGCAGATTGGTTATGATCGAGATGGTCGTTCTGCGTGAGGAAGTCAGAGACCTGATTGTACACTTCCCTTTCTATGAACTTAGAGAGGAAAGGCAATAACGAAACCGGCCAATAGTTGTCAACCTGGACAGGGTTGAGTGAGGGCTTTTTAAGTAGTGGTGTCACCCAGGGTTCTAAATTAACACCTGCCAACCCGCCAAATGCGGGTAAAAAATCATTTTGGCGGGTGTTAATAAAAACTTACTAGCCAATTTTGCCAGTGATGCAAGAGGCATTACATGCATGATACATAAGGCTCAGTTCTCTGTCATTTATCCCCTGGCAGTACTTCCTACATTTCCCATGAACACTATATGCCTTAACGCTACATCATGACATTATATGCCCATTGGCTGCACGCAGTTTGTAGTGAAAATAGCGCGAGAAACCATGGAAATGAACGCTAACACCACTGAACAGACTTCAGAGAGCAACTCAAGGTAGAAGCGAAGTAAATGGGGCCAGAACTAAACAGAGAGCACACTGAAAGAGGAGGGAGTTAATGTTATCTTAGTAAAAACTTTTAACCTAAATGCTGACGGGGTATGGCAGGCCATTTTAACATTTAATCCGTTTGTCTGACTATCCACATTTTGACTATCCAGAATGGTAATTTAAGATATCTGCTATTACATTCTGACTAGTAAGAACAATAGTCAAAATTCCTTTCAAGATATCTCAAATTAATTAAACGATTGCGTGTAAGCCCCCTTTGTGCTGCACTGAGCTGTCCAGAGTTGCCAGGTTCGCGGTTTTCACGCCAAATTGGGCTTGTTTGAAACACTAACAATATAACGAAAGATAGCATGAAAAGAAGAGAGAGTCAGAGAGAGAGAGAGAGAGAGAGAGAGAGAAAGAGAGACAGAAGGTGAAGAGAAAACAATCACTAGCTAATATGCCAGGTAAAAGGGGCAAATACGGGAGGCGGTATTGCAAGGGCTGGGAAAAAAAAAGGTTTGATGGACTGATAATAAATCTCTTATAAACAAAATACTAAGTCATACACTTAGTTGTTTTGCCATTTGCTTCAAACGTGTGACAGACATATTTTGGGCTAGTTTAAGATACTGAAAGGCGGGTTTTAGACTGACTTTGGGCTGGATATTTTTGTTGGACCTGGCAACCCTGGAGCTGTCCAAACAATTGCCTGTAGTGTGGAATCTCCGGTGGCTGCAATGGCGCTGGCCGTTCTGGACAAAATTCTATGAAAATGCCACAATATAGAGAATAAATCATACGTATTTCTTAATTCATGTCAAGCACGAGCTGCAGCGCTTAAAATCGTGTTAAAAACACAAGAATTTGAGCTGGAATCACCTGACATTGCGGACCAAAATGCATTATAACCTTTCCGCCAAAATGCTATGTAAATCAGTGACGTTTTAACTAGACAGAATGCTAATTCAAGATATCTCAAACGTCATTCTGACTAGTCAGAATGTTAATTTAAGATATCTTAAATAGAAAAGCCATCTAATTCAAGATCTCTCTAATTCATTTGGAGATATCTTAAATGGAATTTTGATTAGTCATAATTACAATTCTAGATATCTTAAATTTAGTTTTGCCTAGTCATTATTTGCTTTCAAGATATCTAGAATTCAATTTTCACTAGTCAAAACTATCGCCTGTCTAAAAATGCATTTAAGATATCTTGAAATATGGTGTCATTTAAGATATCTTTAATTAGAATTATGACTAGTCAAAATAAAAAACAATATATCTTGAATTAACTTTATGACTAGTCATAATTTAATTGCAGATATCTGAAATGTGAGTTTCAGATCGTCAGTAATACATTGAAGATATCTTGAATTGAAGGCGCCATACAAATCAATGGTAAATCTGACGTCTTTCGACTAGTCAGAATGTAGTTAGAGATATCTTCATTTACTAATATGTCTAGTCATAAATCAGTTTCAGATATCTGGAATGTAAGTGTGGCGAACCAGATTAAATGTTAAAACGACCTGCCATAGACAGGGTGCGCTCACGCAGGCCTAACTGTGTGCAAACATGCAGCAAAAAATGAGAGTAGCTCAGATTCTGATGCCGCTTCTGAAGAAGAAGAGCACTGAAGACGTGGTTCAAATAATATATATATATATATATACATTGACTAGTATATATATATATATATATATATATATATATATATGAGAGAGAGAGAGAGAGAGACAGACACACAGACAGAGACAGACAGACAGATCGATCGATCCCAAAGCTGTTTGCACTTTCTGTGTATATTTTATGGTATATGTTGTGTTTTTCATGCCAACAATGTTAATAAAATTATCAAACGCATTCAGTGGCAATCATTTGTCTTATTTTTACCGTATAAAATTTGGCTAGTGGAAATTCTGATTGGCCGGTAACTTTAGAGAGTTACCAGCCACATTGGCTGGTGATCAAAAAAGTTAATTTAGAACCCTGGTGTCACCTGAGCCTGTTTGAAGGCAGACGGGAATTCACCGCTGGATAGTGAATTGTTTATCACATGTGTGATGGCTGGAATAATAGTAGGTGCAATAGTTAGTAGAAGGTCTGTTGGTATCGGATCAAGCGGGCATGTAGTAGGGCGGCTACATGTTAGGAGGGCTAGTGCCTCCTCCTCAGAGAGAGGAGTAAATGAAGAGAATGTAATTCTCTTGGTCGAAATAGATTGAGTAACAGAGGCAGTAGATGGGTCTGTGAACTGGCTACTGATGGCCGTCACTTTGCAGATGAAAAATGAGGCAAAGGTTTCTGCTGTCAGGCAGGTAGGAAGAGGAGCAGCTGGAGGGTTCAGCAGCAATCTGAATGCTGTGAATAATTTCTGACAGTCTGTCAGAGAACCGATCTTATTGTGATAGAAGTCGGTTTTGGCAGTTGTGAGGCAGTCTGAGAATGAAGCCAAGAGTAACTGGTAGTTTGATAGGTCCGACATGAATGGCGCTTTTTTTTGCCATTTCCTTTCGGCAGCCCGACGTTTTAATTCATTTTTAGTTTGTTAGTGCGGATAGTTTGAGATGTCAGTGGACAGATTCTGTCCAATGACAAGAGCTCAGCGTGGAGCAGAGCATGTTTGTGGCAGCATTTACGCTGAGAGTGGAGAATGAGCCCAGTGGAAGCATAGTAGTGGCGACCAGCGATGAGTATTGCTCTACACAAAGGTCTTTGAGATTGCGTCGGAAAGTTGCCATGGCTGGAGCAGCTGTAGCTTTCCTGTGAATGCTGATACTGAGCTGAATAAAAAAGTGGTCTGATACATGTAGAGGAGTGACCGTTAGTGAGTCAGCGTCACAATAACGTGTGAAAATTAGGTCTAAGTTTTTCCTAGCTTTATGAGTTGGAGGGCTGGAGACCAGCTCTAGATCGAAGGAATGCATGAGAGATTTGAAATCGGTAGAGCCGGGGCTGTCAAGGTGGATATTCATGTCACCTAGAATGAGCATGGGTCACTCATGCTTTGGAATGGAAGACAGTAACATGTCTAGTTCATTAGTAAATTCGCCCAGTTGCCCAGGGGGACAATAAATGACAATAATACCAAGTTTGACTGGTGAGCTAACCAGTGTGGTGTGGTATTCAAAAGAGGTATATGTGGTTGAAGGTAGGTAGAGTGGTATATTGTAAGCCGTTAGCAATTAGCAAGCCTGTATCCCCACCTCGTCCAGACGGACGAGGGGTGTGGCTGAAGGAATAATTATTTGATAGTGTAGCAGTATTTTCTGGTTTAAAACTTAAGAGGATTTATGTAAGTGTGTTTCACTCTGGCTGTCTCCTATTGTGCCTTGTCCACAAAGCAGACAATTCTGAAACACTCCTTATAACATCACTTTAAAAGGTACAGTATGTAATATTTCGGGTTATCTTTTAGCAGAATTTAAGATAATCACTAATAAAAATGATTAAAACACATCTAATCATTATAAACTAAGAAGTCGTTTGATTATTTTACCTTAGAATAAGCTGATTATTTCTACATTGGTCGCGGGTCGAACACCTACTGAGGCCGCCATGTTGCATCACCATGTTTCTACAGTAGTTAGAAAAGGACAAACGAGGCTAGCAAACTGAAAAACCGTTTGTGTTGTAATGACGAATTGGCCACTCAAATTCGATGGCGCTGTATGTTTGTTTTACCGTTGACTGACATAAAACAAGAGAAGAAATACACATATAACTCAATAAAACCTCAAGAAGAAGAAAAACATGGAGAAGTAAGAAGAAAGGTTTTTTGGTTTATTTGTTAAGATGGTGGAACATTCTTATGCTCGTCAAGAAGAGAAAACAACTTCAATCGTCAAAGAAAAGCTGCATGTAGCTTAGCTTCATATTCGTGCGCGCAGTGTTTTTCCGCCATTCCACATTAAATGGTGCTGCAGGACATTGTAGCGCATCGGAGTTGAACACTACTGCAGCATTTAAGGTGGAACAGGAGATTTGTAGCTGCGCGCTAGTTCGAGAGCTTAGCTAATATGAGCTTGTTGTGTGAACTGTTCGATTTAGCCAAGCTAACACACTGAGAGAGCTGACATTATGGCTCCGAGGGTCTAAAAATACATAACTTTATTAGAAACTTACTATCGGCTGAAGTGCCTTCTTCAGAGCATGGCAAGCTAGAGAAAAATGTGTATCCTGCCTGCATTCTGTCTACATTGAAGAAGCGTTTACTTTGTTACATTATCTTGTGTTTGTACAGAAAACAGCTAACGTTTACAATAGAAAATGTGTTTCATCTGCATTGTAGCTATGATGATTTTACATATTACATTTCCTAAATTTCAAATTAAAATTAATCTTACCACTTGACATATCACTAGCTCTAAAGCTGCTAGACATTGCGTTCGGGAGTATCAAAGATTTAGGACATCTTACGGCCACCGTAGAGACTCCTTTGTGTTGGGGGGGGGCTGTGGAAAATGTTTTCAGTTGGTTGCAATATGGAAACTAAACCACTAGATATCACTGGAAACTACATACTGTGCCTTTAAGTGAGTGAGACAAAACTGTAAATATGCAGATATATGCAAATACAAAATTCAAAGCATACTGTTTTGCTTCCCTCAAACTATATAATGGGAAGACAATGGCATGTTTAGTAACTTTAATATTCAAAAACAAAATATGAGGGGAAACGTTCTGGATACAGACCCTTTAAATAGGTCTTTTTGCAAACGTTTGTGGTCAAACGGTTCAAAACATTTATATAAACTCACAAAAGACAGACGGCTGTATTTAAGTCGATTAATTTATTTATATTTACATCTATTTGACTTTGAATAGTCAAAAAGTACTTCATACACAGAGCGCCATGGAGAGGACCATTTGTTCTGTATTAGTCACATTATGACTCAGTCCACAGACACTGCAACTCATACATACATACATACATACATACACTTCATAAATAAAGTCACACACAAACACTCGCTCACTTACACTCACAAATGCACACTCAGACGCTCCAGGTGGCTTCTTGTGCTGTGAAAGCTCTTTTCCAAATTAAGCTGAATGCTGTGGTCTCACAAAACTGTCAACAGATTGAAAAAAAGTTGCCAAAGACCCGATTTTAGCATTAAAATTCCACCAGGGGGTGACAACACACCATCTCCTCTCATCCTGGTGAAGGTCACGCACCATCATCATGCATATAGATATGCAAAAATCTCCAAACATAAAACATTAAAATGTTAAAATAATGTTAATAAATTAAAATTAGTGGAGTCATGGTGACTGCAAAACAGGAATAGAACAAAGTGCATAGAGTTCTTTGACATCTGTCTGCAAATACGCGAGCACACACACACACACACACACACACACACACACACACACACACACACACACACACACACAAAGTCCTGCTCAATAATGAGAGGTAGTATTCCAGTTTCTCTCGCTCTTCCCAGAAGGAGTGTGTTTTCATTCCCAACCCTCGAGCAGCAGTAATCTATGGGGAATCGGGGGAAGCCCTTATACGGAAGCTCGTTCTGGGCTATGCTTCAAAATCCAGTCCCAAGGCTTCTTTGAAAAAGAACAAGCCTCAGCCATAATTCAATCCGACTCACCCTTTGTCCATAAATAATCTCAGTTTGCGACTTGAAAGCATAAACTTCCACTGAAGTTCCATCCCACAATTTGGCTTGTGCACTAGCCCAGGCTACAGACATTAGCCTCCAGACTACACTACAAAAGCCAAAAGCTGAATTCAAGTCTGGGGTTTTAGTCCACCTTTAGGCCAAGATGAAGTCCAATCACATGCGCGAGGAATTTGCAAGCTCGTAGAACAGTACGTAGGCATCACTGCTGCGCACCTGGCTGGACGACATGGGGCTCACCCTGAGAATAGAGAGAAAGAAAGATGATGACCGAACAGCAGATGTAGATATGCTTACTAAACAGCAACAAAGTTGAGCTGTTTCAATGCTGACCTAGACTCTAACTGCAGCCAGTTTTAAAGCAGTAGTTTGGCCAAATGCATCATTTATGCATATTCATTTAAAAATACCCCAAAACACGTAATCCAAGACACGATGGGTGTCAAGTTTCTTTAATTTTGCACTGGATGCTATGAGGCTAACATACACTATATGTCAAAATGTTTGTGGATAGCCTGTCTAATAAATGCATTCAGCTGCACTCAATGACCAAATGCACACACCGCTTGTCTAGTCCCTGTAGAGAAGTACTGCCAATAGAATAAGACTCTCTGGAGCACAAACCCATTAAAACCTAATAAAGGGTGAGGACTAGAGGTATAAACCCTCTGAGCATTGAACTGTGGAGCAGTGCAGCTGGAATAATGATGCTTTATGCAATACTTTTGGGATGAATTGAGGATGAGGCAGGGTGGTGATCATCCAACATCCTGACCTCATATGTCTCTGAATGCAATCAAACCCTCACAGAAATGCTCAAAAATCTTATAGAAAGCCTTCATTTGACAGTAGAGACAGCTAATATACCTTTTTACTACTTTTGATTTCAGAAGAAACAAGAAATGAGCAGGTGTCCCAATACATATCTCTGTATAGTGTAGCTAATAGACACTACAAAACCAAAGTCTACTGTATTTGCTATTAGCTACAAAAGCCTCATAACTTCAATGCAAATTTCAGATGCTGTCTACCTCTTGGGGGGGGGGGGATTGTGCAATTCTTTTCCCACAAGAGTAGACATTACAGTGCAGAAATCTGACCTGGATTAGCCACATGATACACTTCATTCTGCACTATAAACAATGCTGATTGTTGTACCTGGAGTCATTGTATGTGTACCATTCTCCTGTGGAAGGGTTGCGACAGTATGCAGTGTAATGACCGCCCAGAGTGGTGCCTGTGTGATTGGACACTGCATACAGGTTATAGATGGCGTTCACTACAAAAAGGGAAAGGAAGACAGAGAAAAAAGATAGGATGCACTTAGTTGCTGAATAATTCATAACCATTCGTGAACAAGGAGTCTTAATAAGCCTCGAGTTTCAGGGGTTTTTGTTAAAAGTTGAAAGGATGACTCTGCTACTCACTGCTGTTATCTGAGGCAAATTCCCGTAGGTCCAGCTCTTTGATAGGGAAATTGACGAAGGTGGACAGTTTGGCGGTCTTTATACGAGCCTCGGAGAAGCGCTTCAAATCTGAGACAACCAGAGAGTCAAGGACCAACAGGTATACACACAGCACTGTTGTAACACTCAGTAACTAACATTTACTGTTTACATTTAAAACTATTCATAGAAGTATTAATGGGTTAAGTTCAAGTGACAGAGTGACTGAAGAAAGGATACGAAGTACAAGGACTTTGGGGAATTTCTGGATGGAGAATTTCTTTGTGCATTTCCGTCTGGCTTTACACCTTTGGCATGTCTGTGACAAAGGAAGAGAGAGGGAGGGAGAATAGGATATAGTTAAACAACAAACACAACATCAGTTTCTCTTACAGTAATCCATGCAGATGCACACACTGGGACACTTACTGGTTTCTCATTGCCGTCCAGCACGTCTTCCTTAGTGAAAAGCCGCAGGCAGTCAATCAGACTGACCTCCCCAGAGCTCTGAAACAGAAACACACTGTAGTTACAACACTGCCACATCACTTACAAACAGCAGTGGCATGACACCACTTTCATTTTCTGATACTGATATTGAAATCTTGAGTACCGACTGATGGACACAAATTAAATGTGTTTATCTTTAAAAACTAAGCTTTAAAATGAGCCCTTTTTAATTGAAGAGCATTTAAAAGTAATCTCCCACTCAAACTACTCACTCTACTGTCCTGCATCCCTAGCTATGTTTCACTACTTATTTCGAGCTATATTTGGTAATGAAATGGAACAGATTCTTCCTTTCCCCCCCTCCAATTCAATATTGGATATAATCTGATACAATCTGATCTGGCCATAAACATAACACTGACCAATCTCTGAGTTTCTTTGTGTTTGTGAAGGTACCTTGGCAATAGGTAGAGACAGATCCCAAAACGGATCAAATACAGTTGAGCAGAAGCCACAATCACTGCAGGTCAAGGAGCTTTTTAACTGGCCTACAAACAAGTCTATAAGAAAAGACAAACATAGTATATTTGAGTGAATACTTTGCACATACACTTAAATTACCACAGAAACTCTCAGCTAATTATCCAGTTTTAATTCTTTAGACTTCAGGAACTATTGCACATTATTTGGCAACATCTGCAAAAGGATATTTAGTTTATTCTCAGAGAAAATAACTTAAATGTTGGCCATATACAGGCCCTTACTCTTTAAGGGGTTAATTTAGTAGGGTTACTCACCCACTACTTTGCTGTCTTCTCTCTCCAGATACTTATTCCACATTCTCTTGGCTTTCTCATCATCCCTAAGAGATGCAAACACATCCATTACATTCAATATTCTGTAATTAGATATTCTTTGTATTCAAATTTTAGACTCAGCTGGAGCTCCGTGTGGGATTTATGGTATTAGTAAGTGAAAATATGTGCTTACGAGAGGTGGTCAAAGTCTTCAACAGGGACTCTGGGCCTGATCAAAACTCTGTTCACTTCATTATGGAGGCCATCTAAGAGGAATCGAAGAAACTCCTGAGCATCTTGTTGGCTAGAGGAGAGAAAAAGACAAAAGAAGAAAGGAAATTAAATGCTTTGTACTCTCGGATGAACTGAAACAATCTAATATTAGAGACAACATGTAACCACTTTTGAGTTTATGAAAATATATACATACATGATGCATGATACAAAATGGATGCAATTTTATTTAAAAAGTATTACAAATAAAACATTTTAATTTGAAGCACTTTATTTAAACTATATTCTCACTCAATATTATATACACTCAATATTCTACATTGCAGAAAGAAATGTATACAGCCAACAATATAACTCAATTTGGTACAAGACTGAATTTATACGTTAAATATAATTTTCATTTGCTGGATATCATAGTACTAGATATTGGTATATGTAATATTCTAGCTCATGAATGTCCACAATGAGTACACAGAACAAATGAGCAGTTTCTGAAGTGTTCACATCTCGTAGAAGGTACTTACTTGTAGCCAACAAAGCGTGGAGCATATTTTTGGATCTGGGTTTTGAAGTCAGAAGGGCTGATTGCTTCATTGCTTGCTGACGTCCACAGAGTCTGAGTGAGCTTGGCAAACTCTAAAAAACACACACATACAAGCTCAGATGAGAAAGTGAGCAGAGCACATGCATTTCAGAAGATGGTCAGTGGCATTCTGCACACTTTCAGCTGAAAGACTCTTACCTTCCATGAGTGCTGCACTGGCCCTGCAGTTATTATTGAGGTCAGTGCGGTGTGTGTTCCGCAAACAGTAGTCCCGCAGGTCATGTGTGTTGCTTAGACACTGCAGGATGGAGTTCATGAAACACTACAGAAAGACAAAATAAGCAAGCGGTTGTTAATAATCAAGAATGCCAAATAGTACAAATATTACAAACTTTCCTATGATAATTTTGATGCATGTGTATTGAATACTCACAGTGTTCCCCAGGTTCCTCAGGCCTACAAGTCCCTGAGCATTCTTGGAGTTCTGCGAGATGGGAAACAGGCACAAAAGAGATTTGTTAACAGAGCAAGGTTACCACCATCCATGACAGCAAAAGGGTTTGAAAAAGACAGGATCATCAGTAAAGCTTGACTGGGTTAGAAAAACATGTGAGGAGACAAGAGAATAGACATATACTTAAATGACATGGCAAAACATACAGATTCAATACCTAATCAAGACAAGATAACGCTATATGTCATCTACATAAGAGTTTTCATGACAAAACCTACAGGCACATTTATACATGCTTCCAAAAAATGTCATAAAGGTCACATATGCCAGTTTTGATGAAAGTCGACCTTAATATCCCTTACGGCATAATGCTTTTTAGAATAAACCTAAATGTTAATGTAAGGTTTGTTGTCATGAGCTTGAGGGTGTTATGTTGTCTTCAGAACAGTAACAGATGCTGGGAAAAATCTTGGGTTGGATATTATGCAACAAAATGACAACTATGACGACTAATAAAAAAATAAGCACTAGCATACACTTATTTGTGACAGGAACAACAGTGATTTACAGAATTGTGCATCAATTAATGTAGCCTAATGGTTGCATATATTAAAACTGGGGACGGGTGTGTGAGCTGTGCATTCAGATTTCTCCAAACAGCATGTGGGCAGATTTGAAGAGAGACCCTGCTGCTCAGAACTCCTCCTAAACAAACAGGCCCCATCTGCCGCACCAAAAACAAGCATGGCAACAAAACAACAACAAAGCATTTATTAAGATGGGGATTACTGTATGATAGCAAAACAAAAACAGCAATACAACAGTGTAGCTAGAAGAGAAACTCCCACCATTTTCTCAGGAGAGAACCACAATGGGGGGATTCTCACAGCTCTGCCAAAATGTGCTGCCAAATTCTCAAGTGTGAGAGGTTCTCACGTGTACCACTGCTCACGTGAACAAGAAATAAGATAGGGCCTTACATACATTTGTTTTTATTCCTTGACATAATAGGGGGATCATGTTGTACCAATATATATGCGTATATATAGCATAGTTTGCATTAGATTTAACATGAACTTTCTAAACCTAACACCTAACCATAAACCAAAAATGTTCTACTCTTATAGCATTAAGAAAAAAAAAGCTTTTTATAGAGGCAAATGTTTTTTCAGGGCCAATACTGATACTGAATATTAATCATCAAGAACTCTGAATAAATACCTTGAACTAATTTTAGTTTACCATACATTTGGCAATTATACATTACATGAACATAGTTTAATATTAGAATATTATAAAATAAAACACTGAGCTTTAGACGTACATTTCTCCCAATCAAATAGCGTTGCAGGTGAACCAAAATATAATTTTTTGGTGCAAGATGTGTGAGCAGATAAATAAAAATGCTTTTATTGGCATGAAAACAGAGTTAACGTGGTGAGGTAAGGGCCAATAATATAACAGCAAGAACAGTTTACTGTCATGATTCCCCATTTTACTCTGCTTTTCCTAAACAATCGGGCTCTATCTCTCCTGCAAATGTATGAAAATACACTCACAGGCACACTTCTCAGCAAATGCTGCAGTGTCAGCTCCAGGAAAAACACTGATAAATTCACGCCACTAATTTTGTGCGCTACTGGCTGATCTTGCACTCATGATGGTGTGATGGCACAGTGTTGTCAGTGTGTGCTCATCACGTGTGTGTTTGTTTATGAGGGAGGCCAATTTACACTCGTTTTAAAAATGCACCAAGCTAACGGTCCGCATGTCCCCAATCAGTGAAAAACAGCAGGTTCATGTTGGTTGGTATCTTATCAGGCAAAGTAAGGCAGAAGTGGAGTTCCAGGTAAATAACAGCCAGGACTAAACAGCTGAACTTTCCACCAAATAATGACAAACACTAATGACACGCCGTGTTCATGATCATGACCTATTACAACTAATTATGCAAATGTGGACAAATGTTCTCACACACACCCCCACACCAAAGTAACTTATCTGCCAAAGAAATGAACATTTCACAAGCTTGGTTAGATTGACTTGTCATGTTACTCTTTATATTTTATGTTTATTACACATAAGAAATTTCTCAAGCCTTTTCTTGTTTTATAATGTAATGTGGTGTAATATTAATATCATCTGAATAGTAGTTTACTCAAACTTGAAATATTCTAATAATGTGATTCTGGAT
Organism: Crenuchus spilurus; assembly: GCA_036984385.1. Classification (NCBI taxonomy): domain Eukaryota; kingdom Metazoa; phylum Chordata; class Actinopteri; order Characiformes; family Crenuchidae; genus Crenuchus; species Crenuchus spilurus. The sequence goes on along the minus strand of BRDA01013534.1, from coordinate 53,519 downwards.
TTCTGATTTTCATGAGCTATTCTGAACAGTAAACCGAAAAGGTTTGACATGTCACTTCAAATATAATAAATATAAGAGTTTCTAAATTAAATTTTGAACAAATAACTTTTTCACTATATACTAATTTAAACGTAACACTATTATAAACACACCATAAGGTATTTTTGATGCTTATTTAATATTAAAAACAACATGAAGTCATTAAATGACAGCATAGAGTAATTGCTTATTTAGTTTTTTTTTTTTAATATATATATGATCTTACTCTCTAAATATTCATTTTATTATATTTTTATTCTACAAGCTATACCAAGTTTTAGGCTCACCTAGACCTAAAATCAAGTTTTCTACAACTTCCTATAAATGAACTGATGTTGCACAGGACTAGCATATTTCTATCACTTCATACATTTAACAGCAACCAAACTGGTTATTTAGGCTATTATTAAAAACATACTACTGCACAGTAGTGAACTCCTACATGTTTATTAATTAGATTTTATTTACTGTGGGAGTTAAAGCAGTGCTGATGAATTGACTGTGTGGCCCTTAATCACAAAGCTGAGTCACTCTATCCAGTCAACAGTGACAGCTCGAACCCCTCACACCTCCACACTAATCACATGCTTCATATGAGTGCCTCTGGCAGCTGCACCCTGACACACACTCCCTCACACACCCATACAAGATTAGGCTGGGCTGGAGGACGTTTATACTGTTCCTCACCCCAGGCTCTGAGTATGCGTGGGCCAGGCCTCCCCTCTGATGGGTCACCCACAGGTTCTCATGGCTGCCACTAAAACAGGCTGTCCAGAGCTTGCCACTGCCAGTGGGCGGCGCATGGTTACATCTCTAATCGCACGGCTTGGCAGGGCTTGAAAGAAAAACAGGAAGAACACTGTGTCCCTAACCTTACATTTTGGGACGTCACAGGCTGAAGTGAAAGGAAGCTTATGGTGCCAGCAGGACACACACACACACACACGCTTCCTTGGCTCAACCTAAGTTCTCATCACTCTTACAAACCACTGGTTCATATGCCCAACCGTTGACCTCACTGCCAAAATATTAGCATACAGTATATTCTTTCTACTGGCAGAGGAACAGTGTACGTGCTTCTCTATTAGCAGAATAAAACTGTATAACTCAAACTATTGGCAGCATTACAGAATACATACAGTCTCTACTGGGAGAATAATGTTGTATACTCTCTTTAGCGGCAGACGAAACAGTGCATACAGCCCTGTTATAATAAATCAGTGTATGCTAGATCTATTTACCCTGGAGTAGCTGTATATAATACCTCTACTGGCAGAATAACAGTATACACAGTCAGCTCCTGCCAATTAAAGAATGTAAATGAATGTGAAATATAACCATGTTGACATTTTTTATATTATACTACTTTTATATTGTGAATTATTCATGATGGAGCACAACTGCTTGTAATAAAGTCATTACTCAGGAATTTGAACTATAATCAACCTTTTTTTTCTTCTATAAAAGTTTCCATTTCTGAAACCAATACCAGACATACTGATGAAATATTATTATTAACAATAATACTAATGAGTGTGCAAAAAGAAACAGAACGAGTTCATTAAGGTCCCTCATTTCTGATGAAAAGTGCTGATTCTAGGAACCTGACTGTATATCCCTTATCACGAGCTACAGTGATGAAGTGCATTCCTTCACTAGTGTGCTATTGTGGAAATATGGGGCAAAGAAGTCTTTTATGTTACTTTAAATGCTTTTATAACTAGAGTGCTCAAAGGCAAATAAGGCCACTGCCAACACCATGCTGATATTGTACTCTCCAATCAAAGATCAAATATACTCAAGTATGTCTTGATAGAGAAAGGTGACACTCAATAAGTCACACTGCTATTCTGCTGAAGCTATCAAGTGTAAGTGACCTCTGAAATGAATTGGTGCTTGATAAGAATTGTTGGCCCGGTTTATCTGATAAGCTTCACTTGCTGACTTGAGGCTACAGCCAATGTACAACATGATTACTTCTATGAAACCATGACTTGTTCTACATGGGAACTCTCACCCTCTTTAAGGCCAATTCATTCATGTCAATCCAACTCAGCTAACTTGACATTGAGTATATATGTCTGTGCTCAGTGATGTTTCCTTCTGTTTTGGGGCTTGGAACCAGCAGAAAAATGGAATAAATGGCTATCTATATGTAATACACCTAACACAATCAGACAGATGTCACTAAAACATATTATGAATGTGAGGAGTTTAAGAAATCCATATTTATGCCATCACTCTCCTGAACAGTTGACATTAATTACACAAAACACCATATCCAATGGTCTCTTCTTCTGCACTTAAAACATAACAACCATACACTACCTGCATTGTCACTTTGCCCTATTGTAGTGTATATATATATATATATACACACTATGTATAGCTTATATATGACCACTGAGTGTGTGTGATTTTTTTTCCTTCTTGTAGTTGTTAACGTTTGTGCACTATGAGCCACTGTAACCAAAAGCAAATTCCTTGTATGTGTGAGCATACATGGCCAATAAAGCCTGATTCTGATTCAGCTCAGGCACGCTCTGAGAATTTATGGACCAAAAGAAAGTCAGCATTTTAGAATTGGACATAACCTCTGCACAACAAAGCACTTGCATGAAGTTCTTAAGCATTTTAAAGTTCATCTTTGAAATGCTGTGATGCTGTTTGTCACTTCTAGGCTCTGTAAATGGTCAGTTTGTCATGACCAGCAGGTGGCTGTAGTGTTCAAACTGGAGTTATGCAACCGTAGTCAGTGTGCAGACTTCTGGGTTTAGCATAACATCTGCCCATCTGTACTACAGGTCAGTCACACGTGATCAAACAGCTAAGATAGTCTTTCTTTGTAGTAGCAAGTTGTGAAATGCCATGTTTGTCCACATTATTATCGCATCAGGATGTCTGTACTTGTGTGTGTGCTGGAGATTTGTGTTTAAAAGCCTGCAACTTTGAAGCAAGCAAGAAAACTTTTCACATTGGTTATTATATAACATGTAAGCTTGTATTTGGCCAAGTTAAGTCTTTTCTCCCCAAACCCTCTGTTTAGCTAAAGGTCAACAGGCAAGGCTACTTTACATCATACTCGTTTTCAGTCAAGCCCCGCCCCTTTTGGGCTGCGATTGGCTAAGAGTTTATACGTCAATTAGAAAACATTTAACCCATATTTCACATTTGTATCTATTGAACATTTAATAATGAAAACAAAAATGTTAACCATATTTAAATACATCTAAATAAACTAGGTTTTCAAGTTAAAATGTAAAAAATCTTAAAAACCACAAGTTGTATTGTCGGAGCACAAGTCTTCACTAAACCTGCCGGAATACGGGTGGGGAAAAACGGTACCGGTTCGAGGCTCACCTTGGCTTGGTTGATCAGAAGCCCCACAAATGTGGATACCAGCATTGAGCGGGACATATGCGGGCTCTTCCTGCGCGGCTTAGTGAAGGGCAGCGGGGCCGCCGGAGGCTCTTCGGGCACCGTGACCGTGTAGGACTGCCTCGCGCTCGGCATGACGGCGGCACGTCAGGACGGACGGATGCTCGAGTTCGTATCGTGTAGCGTTTCTTCCAGCTCCACGCCGTCGCTAAAGTGCCGTCCGTTTCTGTGCTGCTCAGATGCTCATTCAATAACGTCCTTGAGCCTCGAATCACAACGTTGGAGGCACAAATCTGTTTATCCGGTATCGGAGTCCGTACTCCGCTGTGGTATCTGTGTGGTAATGATGTTGAAGTGCCCGTCCCTCTCTTTTTTACCCCACCGTGATGCCGCCCCCCACCTCCCTCTGTCAGCGACTGACGTCACGCAGAGGGAGGACGAGCCCTTCCCACGTTCACCTCGGCCTGGAGGAGGGAGAGCAGTTCTGTGCTGTGATGATTTATGGGTATAAACGCCTGAGCATCACGTGATGGTTTATCCAGCGTCTCCCTCCTCCTGCTTAGGTCAAATTATGAATGAAAGCGAGGAGGAGGAGCTCCACCCTTACTGAAAGGTTTCATACAGCAGGACAGATTATCATATGTCTTTCTCTTGCAGCTTCTAGGTCATTAATATTAAACACAGTAAGAATAATTCACAATAACAGCATTAAAAACATGATATACAAATTTCCAGTCTCTGAATGAACTATTATTTTTATTATATTTTCCTGATATACAGAATGTACAGTATAATACTGCTGTAATATAAATGACATTCAACTAAAATCATATGAGTATGAGTGGGTAACAATGCTACCTGTTCAAAAACATGGACTTTAGGTGAATTGGCTATTCTACATGGCCCTTGTGTGTGTGAATGAATATGTATGTCTGTGTATGAATGTATATGTGTATGCCCAGATATGGCTGGCATTCTGTCCTGGGTGATCCCTCTCGTGCTCGATGCAGTCCTCCTGGTGGATGGTCGCTTCCAGTTGAGAGTACGCTGTGCGAGATTGGCTGCTGCTTCTCACCAGTGTTTGTGGTTGAGTTCTAAGTGTGTACAATGATTGTGTTAATTGTAAAGCGTCCTTGGCGCTATATAAGTGTAACGTTCATTCATTCATTCATACCTCCCACATGGCAGACTGGGGTTTGATTCTCACTATGAAGTGCCTTGATCTTCAGGTTTCTTAATTGCTCAGTCACAATTTCACTGATTGTATCCTTTCATCTTGTTGCTGGTCCTCTTCCTCATTTACCTCTTAACTAGCTCTTCTCAGGGTGGCACAGTAGCTTGGAGATTATCACACCTCTCAGCACTGAGGTCTTAGCTTCAGGTCCTCATCTGGGTAGATTTTCGTATACGTGTGGGTTTCCTCCCACAGGCCAAAAACATGGGGGTCAGGTGACCTGGGTAATCTAAATTGTTCTTGTGTGTCTGTGTGTGTGTGTGCCCAGCAATGGACTGGTGCCTTGGCTGGGATAGTCTGTAATGCTCTGCTCTGCGCGGGCTTGGAGGACTAGGTGCCACCCAAATCAGGATTAAGCCGATAAGATAATGGATGGAAAGATGGTTCTTCTCATACTTGGATAGTTATCTGGGCTTCTAGTGAAAGGTAAGCTTTGATTTGGTCAAGGATCCATTAATTTGTTTTCTTTGCTCTTCAAGTTTCTCTCAAGTCTTCTCCAACGTGAACATTCAGAGTCATCAACATTCTTCATGTCCTGCTTTGTTATTGCTCAGCTTTCACATTCATAAAGATCCACAAAGAAGAGCACAGGCTGTTTCAATATTTGTATGAAGAGACAAATCATAACATCTTAAGATCTCCATTCCATCATTCTTGATCTGCTGCGTATAAGTCTGTCATATTTCCTGACATCCATTTTTGTTAATGATTTCTTTAAGTAGGAAAAGCTGTCCACCACTTCAACAATCTCTCCATCCACAGTAACGTTAGTGGTGTCTTACTGTCAAGACTTTTATATTCTATAAATTCAGCTGAAGTCCCATCTTTTCACTCAGTTATGTAACTTACAATGCTCAAACTATTCTATAATCATCCAACATTACTTAATGTTCGTCATTGTGGATAACAGAGTCTAATATATATGTAAATGTAAATATGATCTGTACCCATACCTATAACAATGCATGTACTAATGTACATCTGTTTACATTTCCAAATTTGATTAGTGTATTGTATTACAACAGCTTCTCCAGTACTACGTCATTGTGACTGAACACAGCTGCTTTGGGGAAAAAGTTTCAGAGGAACCTAAATGACAAAATGCAATCATATTATATCATATCATAATTCAAATCATTGCTCTTGGTCCCAGTAAGCCAAAGAGCGTCACAATCTTTGGCGTAATTCCCGCTGAGGCTCTAAAACGTGCGCTGAGAACAAACGCCAGCAGTGAGTCACTCTGCATGGCCGCTGCAGAACTAATCTCTGCGCGCTCAAAAAGCTTCTCCACCTCTGCAGCCCTTAAGACACCATTACAATCAGCCACAGCAATGCGAGTGTGTTTATTGCTCCCTCACGGGCAGCAATTCGGAATTAATGACTTGGCTCTGTGTGCCCAGAGCAGAGGGTTCATTACGTTTAGTTCCTTCACTGCTTAGAGAAGTCAAGTCACCTGCATAAGGAACAATTGAAAAGGCAATTATGCATCCATTAAGAGCAGCTTAGGTCCTTCTGTTCTCCTGACCATGTGCGTAATTCAAGCAGACACTGTAAATGAAGGGATGTAGGGATCCGATTAGAAATATTACCATCAGAGATGACTGAGGCTTATATTATTTTTAATTTTGTTAAATTTTAATACATTGTATTATGGATTTTATTTATTTTTATATAATGAATCGGGATCGGCGATATTAAGCCAAGTGCTTTCTTGAGGCTATTTTACCTTAATACACCCTAGCAATGAATAAGATCTGAGGTAAGTATACACTATTTACAATTAGCAGCAGCTGAGGTACACTTTCAGAGATGCATGCTCATAACAAAATGGTTAATGTCTGCATTGTGGATCTTAGAACTTGAGTAAATCCAAATAATAATGTTTTTTAGTGTATTTACAACTGTTTAAAGCTCAAATCACTTTATTTTTACAATGTTCTAGTGTTAAACTATCTACACTCAATATCATTTGAAAGTAAGAGTTGCGTCCTTGTAAATTCTCACACTACAAATATAAAATTTAGTCCCATTTGAATAATTGACAGGTTCATTATGAATCAGACATAGGCATCAACACAAAGCATGCCATAGTTTTAATAAATGCAAAAGGTTTTATACAAAACACATTTCTTAAAAATGTGAGTTTTGTAACATTATAGGTGCTATATGCAACATTTTAAACATTAATGTAGCAGCAAACACTTAATTTTACTGAAAATATGTAGTGGAGTAAAATCATATAAAAGCATTCCCTACATTTCTCTGGGTTTCTCAATAAAATGCTGAGAACATGAATGGACGTAGGAAGGCGTGACTGAATATGAAGCATTTGTTTTGGTTTGAGATGTTGGTGCTTTAGAGTGACATCTAGTTGCAGGATTGTGTTCTGATTTAGCTAATGAGCAGCATATACGCCAACAAAAGCAAATTCTTCTAATAAAATGACAAAATATTTTTCAAAACCCACCAGACACCAACAATATCTGCAGCCTTTCACCATGTGTTATTGCTTTGATACGTCTATGTAATTTGCCACGGATGGATCACATTTGAATACGGAATGATAATTTCCTAAATACATTGCGTTATGGGCAGTAATTGTGCAAAGACAAGCTAGGATGGACGCATTGTGTTGGCCAGATTCATCTGAATAAAATTGGGCTTGGCTTAATTTTCTGCCACAGTGTAACTTGACCTGCTGCACCCATCATGCACCAAGTGACTGCATCTGAAAGAATCATCAAATCAAATCAAATCTATTTATAAAATTTATAAACTGATGTCACAAAGCAGCTTTACAGGGTCAGTAATAACAAACACCAAATCATTCATCCCCGTTGAGCAAGCCAACAGCGACAGTGGCAAGGAAAAACTCCCTCAGAGCTGGAGGAAGAAACCTTGGGAGGAACCAGACTCACATGGGGGACCCATCCTCCTCTGGTCTACTAATTATAAGTTTGGGATAAGTCAATCATATGATGTTGTTGTAATGCTCATGTGAACTGATATGGTGACAGTAGTGAGACAGGAATGATGATGATAATGGTAATAATGATAACAGCCAGCAAAGTCCATATAAACTTCAATGTGGGCAGTAGAGTAAGGCATCTGGAGCAGGTCACAGTATTTGGTTGTTGGTGGGCACCAATGCTTCCTTTTGAAAATGAATGGGATACGTCATATTGATGTGCCGGACAAATGTAAATGCAGTGTCAGAAAATGCTCTCTGCTTTAAAAAAATCTCAATCCAACTGATAAACGTTCTTATCAGGTAATTATGTAATAAATGGGACAGGCTTAATCTGAGTGGGACTTGATAGCACTAGGTATCCAGTGTAGACTGAATCAGATCAATGGCAGGAATCCTGATTAGAATGTGCAGTACTCTAGGTTTCAAATACTCCACAAACCCAGAGGTTCATCTGTAGCATGGGCACATATATGCAGCACAAAAAGGGCAAAATGTTATGGCTTCTTTGAAATGGTGCCCAACAATATTTAAATGTCATAATCAGTGTTGATAACAAAAGCCTCAAATCTGTCCACAAATGACCCCATGACCTCATCTTAAGCCACAGAATCTCACCCTACCTTTGAAGTTATATGGTACTGTATGTACATTACAAAGGTTTGTAATGCCTTCATACAGTACTCTCTCTCTCTCCCTTCACCTCTCTCTACCAGTCCATTACATAAGAAGCCGTAGCGAAGCGGCCTATTCTGTGCGAATAATTGCATTCATCTTATGAAACGCCACTCTGAATCAAGCTTATGTAAGGCCTATTTGAAGCTGTGTGTCAAGCCTGGCGAGAATGCCGGCCATACTTTACTCCACCAGAGATGGACGTGCCAAAACAACACAGTCCCATGACTAAGAGGTGTGAGAGACCAGAGGAGCGAGAAATGGGAGAGGAGAGAGAGAGAGAGAGAGAGAGAGGACTGAAAACTGTGCTTTGAAGAAGTGGGTAAACACACACACACACGACTGTCTGAGAAATGGTTACATTTTCCAGGGCTCCACAGAGAAACGAGTGAGCAGCACCATCTGGTTCCCTCCTAACCCCCCCCCTCCCTCTCTCTCTCCCTCTCTCTCACACACTCACACACTCACACACACATGTTGTGGTGACCCTTGAGGCATAAAATGCAGAAGGACAAAAGAGAACAGGGAAAAACTCACTCTGTGCAGCGGTATTAGCCTAAGTCCATTACACAAGTATTTAACCCACAAACGGCTACATGAAGGGTGACTGAGGGCTGTTTATGTAAGTGGGCTAATCAGTATGCTAGGCTAGTGACTCTACACAATGGATTTCCTCTACAGGACTAGCAAACTTCCACTAAGATCATTAAACCAGTACTACCAGACTGGTTTAATAGCTACAAGCTTCAATGCAGGAATTTCAGTGAGCACAAGTTGATTTAGTGATTTAACCCAGGCTCTCTAATAGACTGTGTGATTTCAGTAGATTTTATATGACTGATTTAATCAGACTCTATGAGATGATGGCAGATTAAAAAAATGTTTGCAAGAATTCTGTCAGATTGTGCAATATTGTTTATAAAGTAAAGATTCTCTAACAACCTCCAGTTAAAAAGAAATGAACAGCCACCATCAACAATGTGTAAGGGACCGACCCTCATTAGTGGTCATTGCCTGCACAGGTTTGGCTTGTCCTTGGCAACAAAGATTGGCTAGTTATTGTGAAGGGGCCACAATCTCTGTGTGGCTGTTTGCCTTGGGGTCCTGGGTTCTGTCCCCTTGTTAGCGGAGCCAGTCTGTAAGTAAATTCGTGCTTCCAGGCCGGGGATCTATCCTGCCTGGTGATTGATCTGGTTTGGCCACTCCTTGCTTGTTTTGGCTACATTCGCCCTGGTTCGCATGTTGGACATTGCCTAAAAAACATTTCCCTCTGGTTATTATAATTTAGGGAAATACTAAAGACCACAACCTCAGTGGTGCTGACGACTGTGTTACTACAGACCACACATTTTATTCCTGCTGCACTGGTTCAAGGTTTTGAAATATGGATTTTTTAGGAGGTGTTTTTGTTTTCTCTTATTATTTTTTGACATCTCCTCTATCTGCACTTGAAGTCCAACCCAGTGGCTTTTAGCTCTGGGTTTTCATTAAACAAGTCAGCTATCCATGGGCTAATTTCCCCACTCTCCTTCTTCTCCACCTGGAAAGCTGGCTACACAATGAGCACTCTGATTCAAGCAGAACATGGTTGTGTAAACAGAAACAAGCCCTTGGCATAACAGTGGCAATGTTGTGGTTTGAGATTTTGATTTAAAAAATTCTGACACTGCCAGAACTCAATACTAAGAGGCACTAAATTGTTTGTCATATGTCCACCAATATTAACTCACAACCAAAGATATTAGTATGCAATGTGCTATGTAACCTTACAATATGCTATTTCCCTTACTCATATGCAGTCAATAAATCATGAAAACAAGTGCAGTCTCTGAAGTTGGCTTCTTTAGGTTTTGGTGCTAGAATGCTACTGTAGCTAGCTCACACCACACCAACTTAACACTATGTAAATGTTATGACTAAACAATCACTTACTTGCCTAAAACTGAATTATAACACTGTAATACTTCATACATACTACCATCTATACGAATGAAGAAAAGTATGTCACACAGCTAAAGACAACAGAAGAAGCTGAATTCCCATCTATTTTGTTGTCCATTGCATTTACACAATGCTAACTGGTGGATATAAGCTTCCATTATGTGTCAGCTACATTAATTCGGAAGCTAACTCCAGTCCAAAACAAAAAAGAAAACTTCAGATATCAAACATGACAAGGAATTTTTTTTGCTTAATCATTAACTGCTTACTATGTAAAAGAGTGTAGTTAATGTGGGTTAAACAGATGAAGAGCTGAATCAGCATGTGAGAGTTTTAGTGCAAGTGTATATTGGTGTAGCCCACTGGTCTGACTTGTACAGCTTCAATGCAATAGCTCTAGCACACTAGAGAGCACGTATGAGTGCAAACATTTCTGCTTGCGAGATGTAATGTTCAGTGAGCAAATACAAAACGTCATTGCTTTCACATCAAAAACACCTCACATCAGCTGCTGTGTGCATTTCTGGATGAAATGACACTGGCAACTACCCAACATTACTTGGAAATAAAAGCCCTACATTAGCATGGCAGAGATTTGCATATTAGCATAGATTAACATTTTTGCTTCACTTATAAAAGTCATTCTGGAGGTTCTGTTACAACAGTAATAATATGCTATATGCTTATGAGGTGTAAGTAATATCCAATATGTTAAATGCTTAAAAAGCAGAACGTGCATAATGGAGATATGGCAATGCATTGTGGGGAATGGAAATTTTATGAATTATGATTATCTAGCACCAAATTAAATAATCACCAAAGTTTGTAAATGATCAGATCAGCATTAATCAACAATCCACTCCATGGGTGGATTTAACAAAGCAGGAGGTATTCCACAGAGCCGGATTTAAAGTTAGCCAAATAACTTAAGCTCAATGTTTAGGATTGTCAGGCTGCTTAATCAGACGTTGATAATTTACAAACTTTAGTGTTCAAACAATGCAAATGCATAAAAAAGTCTAAATTCTACAGTTCTTAATTTAATGATGGGAGCATCACTGTGGCGGTGCTCTAGAATTTTGTTGTATATACCAGGGCAGTGGCAATAAAATTCTATTCTATTCTTTTATTTTGTGTAGATTTGATTAAACTTTGATTATCTCTTTGGTGGAGACCTGTATGGAAAGCAACAAGAGACCAGTTAAATCTTTTATTACACTGTCCTGAATATATATAAAAAAAAATAATTTATTGATAAAATAATGAAAATGTTAAATTATGGTGTGAAGAACCTATATATTAATGCATGCATTTTGGAATGTGTGTGCATATATGGTAGTATATGAATACTAGGGTATATACGAATATGGTCAATGGGCTTATGAGTGGGTCTGTTCATTCATAAAAAGAAATATGTGAAAGCCAGAGGTGATTTATTTTATGTGTAAACAAAGACAGCGTCCATATATCTCTGTGATGCCAGTGTAAACACTCACACACACACACACACACACACACACACACACACACACACACACACACACACACACACACACACACACACAAACAAATGAAAGACAGAGAGAGAAAGATTATGTGTGTGTGTGTGTGTGTGTGTGTGTGTGAAGCACTCAATCTATTCTAAGCCTCAGTGCAGACGGAGTGATGTCACCAGGACCACTGCAGTGACTCAGTCTGGACCCGCCAGTCAAAAATAGAAGCACAACATCGCACTGACCTCTAAATGATTCCACAGTAACTCACAGTGCATGCTGCGCAACATCACACACACACACACACACACACACACAAAACATCACTGTGACGTAAATTGCTCCGGACCAGATCACAGAAAACACAAAACACCAACACCAGTAGCATACACCTACACATATAAACAGAATATCACGCAATTCACCAAACATCAGTCACTTCCAGTGATGCCATACAGTACGCATACCCCACCATGTATGCATGTAGCATGTCACCAGGCAAAAGGGCACAGCAAACCTACTTGAAAACAACAACATTTCCACACTCAAAACTTCAGCTGCTATAGTCAAACATGTTTCTGATGTTTTGCATGCCACTACACCAAGGTACAGCATTTTTGAGTTCACGACATATTATGTGGCTTCCGACACTGTATGTAGCTACATATAGCTGTATGAACAAAAGTACAGATGAAATTCACATGCATGCACTCCCAATGTTTTTTGTGTTTAATTAAGTTTTAATGTAAGCATGTGCTTCACAGTGCTAATAGGTGAGGTTTACGCTAAAGTGCCAAAACATAAAAACCATCTGTCCAGTTTGTGGCTACACAGTCCTGTACAAGGCTGCTAGTGCTACATGTTCTTACGCATTACTCCCATATCCAGTATTAAACATTTTTGTGACTTCTGCCACAGTAGCCCTTCTGTCTGTTCACATCAGACATCACAGTCTTCATTATCTTGACGCATTGATTCTAAGATGCTCAACACCTTGTGGTCAGTTAGTGGTTCCTCTTCGGACCACTGTCAATAGGTTCTCAACACTACTAACCAGACGTGCCACATGACCCAGACGTCTTGGCATAACATTGCTCAGATTCTTCTGCTTGCCTATATGCCAAAGGTTTAATGCTGGTTACAGAAGGAATGTGCAAGAACTTGATGCCCTGAGATTATGGGCCTGTGCAGCCATACAGTGGTCAGGTGTTAATGTTTTATGGTATTATTATTGTGGCACTTATTAAGCATGTCCATTATTTGTTAGCTACATAGCCTTTTAGGTCCAGTACAGAAATGAAAAAAATCTGGGGAGCTGTAAGGACATTTTTTCATACATTTGATTATTTGAACAATTTTTTGACTTCTTAGTGCTAGAATGTGGTCATCATATGTACACATTTCTTTAGTAACTGGGAGGTATAAAATAGAAAATAAATAATCACACAGTTCAATAATTAGAATGTTTCTTATGTTTTATTTTCATTATATTATTTTGAATGCACGCAACCTCAGCTGTAGGACAGAGCTAAGTGCAATACCCTGAACTCTAGAACAATGCAACATTGATCCAGACTTCAAACCTTTGGCCATTGTTCCTTGTAAAAATACCGTAATTAAAATAACTCACTTTAAGAGAGCTTTTATTAACATACTTACAATGTATTATGGTCAGTCTGAAATAGTAACTCCAGTGCTTTAGTCAATACTGAAATCAATGGCCTTTGGGTGAAATTATCTAAGCTACAGACACAAAGACAGGCCATGTGAAAAAACAGTTCTGTGCTGTACTGCATGTGATCTGTGTCACAGAGGGATACACACACAAGACAGATAGGTGTGTGTGTGTGTGTGTGTGTACACAAAGGCGGTGACTGAGAACAGCTGAGGGGTTTGGTTTGACACCATCTCAGAACAAGGCTTAAAAGTAAATAATGCATTAGAAACGGAAACAGTTCATGAGAGGTCAAAAGCGGGCAGTGAACACAAAAAAAGGTTTGTCCTCCTTTGCAGGGGACATAGGGGCAGTAACAGCTTCCACTCCTCTGAAATAAAACAGACAGTATATGTTGGAAGATTTTTGTGAGGATTTGACTGCATTCATCCAAGAGAGCAGTAGTGAGGTCTGGTACTGAGCTTAGATGATTAGTTCTTGATTACTGTAACTCATCCTTAAGGTGTTAGATGGAGCTTCAAAACTCCAGACACTGCAGTTGCACTGCTCTACAGCCCAATGCTGGAGTGCTTTATACCCCTCAAGACAGTGCTTGGCATTGTGACCTCCAGAGCATCCCACTCTATTAGCAGTGCTTCTCTATAGAAATGCTACAAAAGCTGTGTCAGCACCTTAATGTAGCTAATTCTGCTAATTAGGAAGAGTGTCAAAATACACTGGGTCATATTATTAGATTTGTGTGTTGATAAGAACCTGCCAATATGATATACAGTGGAGGCAATAATTATTTGATCCCTTTGTGATTTTGTAAGTTTGCACACTGACAAAAATATGAAAAGTCTATAATTTTAAGGGTAGGTTTATTTTAACAGTGAGAGATAGAATATCAAAAAGAAAATCCAGAAAATTACATTGTATAAACTATATGAATGTATTTGCATTTTGCACTGTTAACCCTTTTACTATTCAGTTTACATTTTAAAAGGCACAGTATGTAATATTTCGGGTTATCTTTTAGCAGAATTTAAGATAATCACTAATAAAAATGATTAAAAACACATCATTATAAACTAAGAAGTCGTTTGATTATTTTACCTTAGAATAAGCTGATTATATCTACATTGGTCGCGGGTCGAACACCGACTGAGGCCGCCATGTTGCATCGCCATGTTTCTACAGTAGTTCAAAAAGGACAAACAAGAGGATAGCAAACTGAAAAACCGTTTGTGTTGTAACAACGAATTGGCCACTCAAATTCGATGGTGCTGTAGCTTTGTTTTACCATTGGCGGACATAAAACAGGAGAAGAAGAATCGCCTCAGAGCAGTGGCTGTTTACCAACACAGTTTGCACACCAACCTTCACTGACCTAGATTATTATAGAATTCCCAAACTGACAAAAATTTTCGTCGTCTCTTCCCCCCGCGCTGGAATGCTGGAGCCATTAACCAGTCATTCTCTGCTGCTCTGCTTTGATTGTCATGCAAATAAGCCCGTCTTCACACACTGTCTCAGTTCACTCTCAGTCAGTTTTACTGAGTGCAAGTCCTCTTTCCACAAAGGATTGAAGGAAAAAAAATATTTATATATAATAATAGAGCAGGAATCATGCTACAGGCTTGCACGCGCGTACACATACACACACACAAACACAAACACACACACATGAGCCGAGCAAACGGTCGAGGCCGAATACCAAAACAAAACTCTCCCTACGAAATGCAACCTACACCCTACAGACTCTAATTTACATCACATTACCTCTCTAATGGCTCACAAGAAGGTTTTTTTTCTGCATTTCTGGGAATGCCATCCTCTCTGGTTTTCCCGGACTGCTGGTTACGGTCCGCTCGGAAGAGATGCTGGCCGGTGAGCTGGAAGGCCGAGACTGGCATGCTCTGGTTCAGCCATGTTTCTGTGAGACAAATCACAGCACAGTTCCTCATCTCCTCAGAAACATTAATCTTCAGCCGCAGGAGATCCAGCTTGTCCAGAGAGCGGACGTTGGAGAGGTAAAGAGATGGAGTCCGGGGGGCGATTTGCGTTAGCCTTTAGCCTGGCTAGCACGTCGCTCCATTTACCCTTCTTCTGCCACCGGTCTCGTCTCCTCCTCCCAGCATTTGTTCCACTCCAGCGGGCCGGTGTCCAGAGAAGCTGTAGTCTGCCCAGCTCAGCCCAAACGTTATTATCCAAAGTTGCTGCTTCTGTGGCTAAACTGTCTCTTATCTGCATGAGTTTGGTTCGGCTGTAACTCAGCTGCCTAGGGCGCGTGAATTCAGTAACAGAACCGACGAAAACTGACATAAAGACAACTAAAACTGGGTATGCTAAGAGCGTGAGAAGCCGCTGCACAACTGCGCTCCGCCATCTTGCCGTGGAAAAAAAAAAAGTTTGATGTGTTTACTTTGTTACATTATCTTGTGTTTGTACAGAAAACAGCCAACGTTTACAATAGCACTACTGAAGTGCAGAAAATGTTTTCTCTACATATGCATTGTAGTTATGATAATTTTACATATTACATTTCCTAAATTTCTAATTAAAATTAATCTTATCACTTGACATATCACTAGCTCTAAAGCTGCTATTAGACATCGTGTTCGGGAGTATCAAGGATTTGATAGTGTTTGTATACTATAGGGAGTATACTATAGAAGGGGGAGGGGCTGTGGAAATAGTTTTCAGTTGGTTGCAATATGGAAACTAAACCACTAGATGTTGCTGGAAACTACATACTGTGCCTTTAAGTTTCAGAAGCTAATACAAATTATTTTTTTAATTTAAAGACACTGGAAGTGTAGGTGGAATGGGATATATATGCTCTAACCACTTGGAGAATCTGCTGGGCTCAAACAAGTCTCTGGAAATGATTTTGTATTTTCCCGGAGCTGTCTGCAATAAGTGACTTAACACATCTAAGTCTTGTTAATGTGTGTTATAGCACATTCGTAAGAGCCTATTTTATTTTAACCTGTGTGTATCTTCAGCTTACAACGTCAGCATCAGCTGCTTCTACATCATCAAAAATAAGCTATAACATAAGCCAGAAGGAAACTTCCCATACGTCAGCACCAACTCTAAACACTATAGACAATGACGATTTAACATAAAAGTTTATCTCCATAAAGAGACATAATTGCAGAGCTGATCGCAGATTGTTTCACAGTACTAGACATGCAACTTACATAAAAGTGGGAAAAAATCCAAAAAGTTACATCAATTCTGTCAGTGAATCAGTTGCAATGCTTCCAACTGTCTTGTGAAATGTTCCAAACAAGGTAATGTTTTCCAATTGTCTGACTGGTGCTAGAGATGAACAATCCTGTTGTGTGCACCCAGTTTTAACCAAGTAACCTAATAAAAGTTACAAATGATAATAGCCAAGTGGTGACCAAGAATGTCTAATTGTAATTTCAACATTTGGATAAAAAAAAAAATCAAAGCATATACAGGTGCATCTAAAAAAAATTGAATATCATCAAAAAGTCAATTTATTTCAGCAAATCAATTCAAAAAGTGAAATTCATATTATAGATTGATTACACACACAGTGACTTATTTCAAGTGTTTATTTATTTTAATGTTAATGTTAATGATTATGGCCTACAGTCAAGGAAGACCCAGAAGTCAGTACCAACATCACCAGATTACATGGGCTATATGAGCTATTGTCAAGAGGAAGATGAGACACCAGACCCAACAATGGAGACAAGCTGAAGGCCATTTTCAAAGCAACCTGGGATTCTATACCACCTCAACAGTGCCACAGGCTGATCGCCTCCGTGCCACACTGCACTGATGCAGTAATACACGCAAAGGGAGCCCTGACAAAGTATTTGGTGCATATAGTGTACATACTTTTCAGTTGGCCAACGTTTATATATAATTTTTTGTGAGGCCCAGCGGACTAAGGTGCTGCCACTATGATCTGAGGATCGCAAATTCAAATCCTGATTATGCTGCTTGCATCAACAGCCGTGCTCTCTCTTCAGGTGGGTAAGATTGCGCACTCTCCTTAGCACTATAAACAATGTTGACTGACTCAGGCGTCTTTTGGGTGATCCATCAGAACTGAAAATCTCTGCGATTTCTTCAGAGCGTTAGTTGCCCTGCGATTAAGTATTGTCAGCAGCTCAGAAAAAAAGGGGGTATCGGAGGAGGCCTGTACTCATCTGCCTTATCCCAAGAGAGTCAGGGACATTGTGAGTGATCGTGATAGGGAGAATTGATAAAAGGGGCGGGATAATTGGCCACTAAATTACACTGGAGAGAAAATCAGGAGTAAATTAAAAAAATAAAAAAAACTTTTTTTGAACTGGTCTTAAATAATATTGTAATTTTTTTGAGATACTAACTTTTGGGATTTCATTGGCATCATCAACATTAACAGAAATAAACACTTGAAATAGAATACTCTATGTGTAATGAATCTAAATGAGTTTCACTTTTTGAATTTTAATCATAGAAATAGATAGATAATAGATATTCAAATTTTTTGAGATGCACTTGTTGTCTATATGTTGGATTGCATAACAATCATGTCCAAACAGATAGGGACTGGGTGCTATTAAATGTGTAAGGTATTCTATGCATGTTCTATTTCCACACTCCTAGCATATGAATTTAGGCTATCAAAGCCCACATGATTGACTGTAATTACTGACTTACTGAAAAGATTCCCTACATTATCAAATGAAAGAATGTTCATAAAGATCCTTATTTCACATTTTAGAAACAAGTCAATGTTTCTAAATAAAGTCCATAACAGCATTAGACAAAAAAAGGGCATTTTATTTATATGTAAATATGCAGTAAAATGGGTTCCAAGTTGATCACACAGAACCACCATATCCATAAGTCTAATCAGTTAACATGCAGTGTTGAATCTAACCAGTGACTTTACCCCTGGAAAAAGAATGACCTCACTTGACTTTCTAACCTTCACCTAAGTTTGAAAGAACTCTGTCACCTGAATTTGGAAGTCACAAGACTTTGCTCTACTACAAGGTTAAAATAAGGAACAATTCCTGAAGATGTGCAGTGTTAAGAACATTCCTAGGAGGGTAAGATAGTCAGAACTCAACTACTATTCTTGGGTCATAATGTAAATTTAGATAAAATATTTTAGAATTATTGCAATAAACATTGTTTTACAACTTCATTTACAAAAGTAGTGTTATGTTTGTGGCATATACTTAACTAGCCTTTTTTGTTCTACAAACTTTCAATACACCATAGATTAGAATGTTTGTACAAACTCAGTGGATAAATAACGATGACAGCAATAAAAAATAAAAAAACAATATTAAAAATAAAAAAATGACAAGTTGATTAATATCATCATTAACTTAAATGATCACAATAGTTGTTAATTATTGTTTATTGGTCCAAGTCTAATCAGTTACTACACAGCATTAGACCTCTAACCTAACTCATGCCTTTCACCTAAATATGAATGGAACTCTATCTTTCATCTGAATTTGGAAGCTACAAGTATGTACGTTCTTTGCTCGACTACGAGGTCAAAGGAGGTAAAGGTTCCTCAAGGTGCAGTGTGTTCAGGACATTCCTGAGAGGGTAACTTGACCTGCTCACTAAGTTTATCACAGCACAGATCTGACAGGTGAGACACTCATGATCTCATTACAGCACAAAAGAAAAACTAAAAAGCAAAAAAAAGAGACAGACAGACAGACAGACTAAGAGGATTAATTAAATACTGTATGTACAAATAACCATTGCAAACAGACTGTATTCTAAAGCTCAAGTGTTTTACAATAACAGTAGATTATTGAGGGCCTACATAATGCAATCCACACACACAGCTACAGTAATTACAATACAAACTTAAAACAAATATAGTTTATTTAATTTGAATATGTCCATATTTAAAAGTATCACCATGTAATCTCTGTTATCCATACAAAACTGTTCAGTTGTACATTTAAAAACATCAGACATATTAGTTAAAATGTAAAAACTTGTGTTCTATTGAACAAACATTTGACATTAAAGACAACAACATAAGTGATGTTCATTTATAGCAATTTTGCATCTATGTGGTGTTGTGTATCATGATAATACACTTGGTATTGAAGTAAAAATTCTGGTTTTGTTACAATCCTACTATAACACCAATTTTGTGAATTTTCTTTATTTGCTGTTGGGAGCGGGCTTCACATATAAATATTAAAGAAATAAAATTGCTTTCCAAATTTGGTTTATTTTCAAAAATGTATCCAGAATTATTACAAATTGATATATTTTTATGGATATATATAGTCAGATAATACTGAATATATTGTGGTCCATTCATTGCAGGCTGAAAAATTGTGCAAACAACAGATGGACTACAGCCACTTAAACCTATAAAGTTTCTGATTAAATGGCCAATGAAAGTAGCCTTAATGTAGCTGCAGAAATCATTGGAAAATTGTAATGATACATGCTGAACATGGTGGTGTGCTCGAAAGTGTCATAACTGCACAGTTATCACAATATCAAGGTCACTGCAAACATCACAGTGCTGAAAATGTTTAGAGCAACAACTACTAAAAGTAGTGATGTGCAAAAATACATTTCTTTGCCTGAATTCAAAATCCATAACATACTGAACCAATAACTATTTTTAATTCATAAAAAAAAATCAGTTTTTTTTATTAATATATATTTTTCAGCTATATTTTTTACTTTTTTTGTCTCCTTCAGCCAAAAGAGCCTTTGTTGACCATTTTGAAATAAATTTTGGTGGCCAAAATTTCAGTGCATCCTCTTCCCAAGAGACCTCCTAACAAACTGATACAGTGTATGCCCATAGCGCTTTACTTGAAGCTCCAAATGTCATGAAACTAAAATGTTTTGGCTTGTTTGTGAGCATGGTGATTTTTTCCCTGGAGATTTCCTCTGGCAGTTACGGAGTACAAAAGTAACTGCTCACTCAAAAGAGGCAGGTTGAGAATGTAAGTCTGCCAGGTTCTAGGAAAACATTATGCTGACAAGTCAGGTTGCAGTTTTCCAGCAGTAGTGTACCAGAGCTTAAGCATGTATTAAGAGCGATCCAACTGCCTTACCCACACATACAAATTGTGAGCTTCAGGCTACAAGAGCCAACATACACAAAGCCTGAGCATGCATTTGTTTGTGTTAGAGCTGGAAAAGTTGAAAGGTCTACCATACCACTAACTCCCATATGCTTCCCTAGAGCAGAAATGTACAGTAACGTATGACAGTACATTTGCTGGAGGAAATCCTTGGATACTTTGCCATCAGCTATGATCATAGTTAAAGTCCAGCTGCAAGCTATTCAACATTACATAATATCAAAGGCTTTAGATGCTGGCTCATATGAGAGGCCATGGTGCACTTGGCAACTGAGCAGCTACCAGCAGTGAACAAGTGAGTGTGAGGGAAAGAGTGGAGAGAGAAGTTATCTAATCATGATTAAGTGTTCTACACAAATTCATGGAGTTAAACTCCATGGCTCCTAAAATATTGTACTTAAGCTTCTTCTTCTCCAATATTATTTAGTCTTATAAATTTAAAAAAAGACCTTAATAAAGTCTCATATTTTGCTCAGTTTAGCCAAGATAACAATGCTTACTTTTACTAAAGATAAGAATGACAGCATGAAATCAACTATTTCACATTCAGGAATTCTCAGTTCTGATGCTGTGCAATGTTTGTCGGCCAGAAGTATCTAACGCCTCCCAATTGTCTCAGGCTATCACAATTAAGTCTTATGAACCAACAAAGAGCAGCATTTAAAAAAATTTTTATATATATATATATATATATTTTTTTTTTTTTTTTTTTTTTTTATATCTTTCCCTGACTCATTAAAATCTTTTGGTTTTTTTTTTTTATTTGAGAATATGCCATATTCCTGGAACCTTATAAAAGCCCCCCACCATTGAGCTGTACAACAATGGAACTGTGTTGTCTGGAACGATAGTGCATCTAATACTACTGGGATGAGTTGGTGATGAGGTGGGATGGTTATCATCCAACATCCTGATCCTTTGAGCCAGAGAGTCAGA
Source organism: Crenuchus spilurus (assembly GCA_036984385.1). Classification (NCBI taxonomy): domain Eukaryota; kingdom Metazoa; phylum Chordata; class Actinopteri; order Characiformes; family Crenuchidae; genus Crenuchus; species Crenuchus spilurus. The sequence goes on along the minus strand of BRDA01013534.1, from coordinate 32,080 downwards.
TCCTCTTGATTAAAGGAGATGAACTGATGTATGGAGAATGAGAGAGAATTTACAGTGCATAGGACTGGAATGGTGGGGGGCTTCCTCTTCCTAACCTTTACATCATACCTCCACATAATGTGAGAGAAATTAGAAAGTATGTCAAAGGAGAATGTGAGCAGAGACAAAGATTGTCCACTGTGACATACAACTTATCAAGTCTACAGAGGACTTGTATCCAGAAAGACAGTGAATGTCCTTTCTTTTAAAGAGCCTTTCTTTGTATCAGTATCCTCAATCTGAGCTCTACAGTCCCTGTCAGACACGCATGCTGACACACAAGCAGAGAATAACCAGACTACAGACAGTGAAAAGAACTTGAGAGCCTTAGACAAACAGTAACATCTATTATTAGCCAGTAAAGGGGTCTGTGTGTTCCTTTAGAAGTGTGACGAGGGCTTCTTATCCAAGCATTTCTCAAATGTTCCATTAAAAGTTCAGGTACAGTGACGTGTACGAGCACATTGGTATTTTTGGACATGTAATGTATATATTTGCAATGTTTATGGAATCTGGACAAAATTAATTAACATGTATTCAATTACCTTTGTAAAGAAATGAACACATTCAGTTTAAATTTTAAATTCATTCACTGTGATGATATGTTAACGTGTGATATTACATAATATGTCTTTGAGAGCCTTGAGGCATTATCGTTATCTAGAAAATAGTTGCTAGTTATACGTACCAGACTGTACTCCTGGAATAAGCACCCAATCCAATCAGTCCTGTGCAGTACATGTCCAAAAATTTATGGAAAATTAATCTAATAAATGTATGCTACTACTTTAAGTTGCACCCATTGCTGGTACATATGCATACACGCACTGAGCTAAGGAGCAGTTGAACTGTGATCTCTGAAATGATGGTGCTCCATCTACTACTGTTGGGGTAAACTGCAGATGAGGTGGAGTGGTGATTATCCAATATCCTGACCTCACTAACTTTTCATTGCTGAATCAAATCCTTATAACAATGGTCCAAAATTTTGTAGAACATCTTGCCTGGACAGTAGAGATAGTTACTACAACAAAAGAAGGGATAAACTCTTTTTTAATACCTTTAATGTTGGAGGAAACAATGAATGAGTATGTGCCCCCAATACTTTTGTCTGAACAGCGTTGTTTACAATTAAAAAGCATTTCATTACCCAAAACTATTCAGGTGTTGCTTTTAAAAAAAGGAAATATTTACAATATCTTTGTGTGAAACAGGTCTTATATCTCCTGTGGAAGAGTTATTTTGTTATTGATAATTGGTGAAGTGTGTAAAAAAAATTAAAAATAAAAAACTCTCTCCAAGACAACTCACTCTGGCCACAGTCTCTGCATTTGAAGCAGCCAAAAATTTTAAGTGCTGTGGCCTGCATTATGCAACCCAGAACCCAGCAACCTTGTTAATCCTAGATCAACAGTTACCTGCTTAGCAGGAATGTATGATACAGCCCAGCCTAAAGAGTGAATCCACTCTTTTCCTTGGCTATGCAGTAGAAATAAATGTTTTATTGGGTATATTTGGGTTGGTCATTTAAAGAAATTATGCTGAAATAGTAGTAATCGAGAAAAAAAACCCTTGGTTCTAGCATGCTTTGGTCACTATTAGAGGCAAAACAGTGAAGTAAAGCCTGCCAACATTATGAAAAGACTCCACTGTTGTGTGCTACAGATAAGCAAGTTAAAAATGCAGAACATCCATGTGCTTAGGGCACGCGCATGTGAGTGTGTGTGTGATTTCATAAAGGTCAGAGGTTTTACAGTGACAGCTGGAGTTGCAGTTATCATAGAGATTACAGAGAACAGTGTGTATATGAGGGAGGGAAGAGGAGAGAGAGAGAGAGAGAGAGAGAGAGAGAGGTGAAGTGAAACAGGACACATTTAAGCAGAGATACAAATTACAAATTGTCCTTTTGCAATTGATATCAAGCACATACATATAGCTAATTATGATACAAACATTACAAATTACTGCTAATTTTACAAGGATATTTCTAAATATCTTAACCCTTTTAAAAAATAATGTTTAAATAATGTTTAAAATAACTACAAGTTAGTAGATTTAACATTAGCTCTTTAAGGAACTCACTGACACAGTAAGTAATAACTTGTTCCTCTAGCTATGATTATATTATCTTTAATAAGCATGTGGGATCTCATTTTGTTGTCTCCAAACACACCCTTAAATCTGATCTTGCAAAGAGACAAAACACATTACATTTTCTGTGTAAGACCCCAAACTTTTGACTGGCAGTTTAAGCACATACTGAATGAGAATCAGACAGACATAAGCCATTATAAAACTCAGCTCTGTCCATCATTCCTGATGAAAACTGTGAGACCACTGAGCACACCGCAAGGTCAAAGTCTGCTTCCCTCCTTACATCAGTTATGTAGGAAGAAGCATAGCAAATTCGTGCCAATTCATGTCAGATATATATCCTGTTGTGGCATTATTTATTTGAAGGGTATTATTTTATTTGTAGTATATTATACACAAAATGTTTATAGCCCACTATTTATCATGTAAGGTGTACTTCCAAATGATCACATAATTGTGACCCCGCCAGGGAAAACCAGGCCAAAGTCACTGGGCAACTTATTGAGATATCGTGTCACGCACATTAGCGACAAAACTTAGCCACTCAGTATTATTGCTGTCAATGAAAGATAACAGTCTCAGATATCTATCGGAGTACATATTTTGATCAAAAACAAAACTTAAATTCACAAAAAAGTTGTTTTGAAAAAAAAGAATGACTTTGACCTGGTTTTCCCTGGCAGGGTCACATATTTGCCTCAAACTGTCAAAATCTTCTAAAAAATGCTGACTTGTATGGTTTCTGACAGTGGTTTATGAAAAACGTATCTAAAAAAAGGCACATAAGGACATTTCAAGACTACAAATATTAGCAGCAGTTAGCTTGATACTTCATTTTTATCTCAAAACAATACTGATTAGTATGTGAGACCTCAGTTAAGATCTGGATGTGGTTGAGGGGTTTTAGTGATGTATTTTGATGGAAACAACTGGGATCTTCTAGGTAACCATTGAGTTCTAACGTATGTTAGAAATATTAGCCAAATGTCTCCAGAAACAAAATTTGGACTACAACTATATGTTGGGTGATGGGCCACAAGACTTCTGGATGAACAATTCCTATAAACGTTTAGCAGGTTTAGCAAAGTGCTCGCCAGTTTGTCCTAAGCATGTATGTAAATGTTTACTAATTATGAATATTAGCGCCCAGATAACACCGACCTTGAACTGTAATGTTGTGTAATGAGTGCATCCTTACATAACCACACAATCACAACAATGTGATCTATGAATATGACTAAGGCTGCATGCGCTCAGAAAATGATCCAGGATGTTGTTTACAAACAGAATATGTATTAACCTTAAATATATTATTAGTGTCATCTTTTAGAACCTAATTAGTTCATGCAAATTAAGTAGTTTTTTAATGAATTATTGAAATATATTTAGTTTGACCCAATTATAATTAAATCAACTGGTTCAATATCTCATTTATTGGATCCTACTGAGCATGCTCAATTCCAAAAGTAAATGGAGAACAAAGAAGGTGGAGGGTGTCATTTTGCTAATAAAGATTTATAAGTTAGTCCTCTATCATCTGCAAATGAAATGTAAGCAAAGTTTATTTAAATATTACTTTATAGCACAAATGTTGATAAAATATACTTATCTTTTTAATGGTTTATAGTAACTTTAGCCCTCTTTTGGAATCAGTAATGTTTTTATTTTAAAACTATTTTCAGCTTTTGGAAGCAACAACAACATAAGTTGGACAAGTTGCTAAATACTAGTATGTTTATCACACAGTGAGTATTCAGACTTACTGTGTAAAAAACAAATAATTGTTATTATTGTTACTGTCATGCACATATTCTGAGAAACTTTTCAGGTCTTTAATTTCCCTTTTCCTGTCAAGCAAACACAATATACTTTTAGTTGTTCATTTGTTAGTTGTTTAGTTTTTACATTTTGTTCTGCAGTGTTACTTAAGTTACCTGTACTTAACTGAGTTGAATGGAAATTGGGTGCTTTATATTGAACAGGTAGATTTAAATATACCGGTATGTGTAGTAGTTTAGTTGCATTAGACCACTATCATGACATTCATATCATCTGCAAAAAACAAATGATTTATCCTGGTCATTCACAGGTTCCCCAGTTGAATATTCTGTTAACTGACATTAACCCTCCAGTTGTGTTTGGATCATATTTAACCTATTTCAAGTTAAAACAGTTCATGAATATATTTTTTTATTGGAAAAAGGCACCAAAGTTAATATATAGACAGAACAATGGCTATCATTTCATTTCACAACGAGCACCTCAAAAAACAACTGCATCTGATCTGACAGAGAATTGTATTGATATATAAAGCTGGGGAACTTTATATAAAAAGTATATTATACTTGGGGAAAGTATTGGAACACCTGCTCATTCATTGTTTCTTCCTAAATCAAAGGTATAAACATACTTTCTCTACTGTCTATATTATTCATGTATAGTTTTTTGTATAGGTTTTGTGCTAGATTTTTGAGTGTTGTGGTCAGGATTACTTTACAATTTGATAATAAGAGCATTAGCTCTTTAACTCATCCCAAAAGTACTGGATGGAGCAATTCTAGAGAAGACAGTTCCACTGCCCCACAGCTCAGTGCTGGGGGGCTTTATACCCTTCTAGTTCATGCCTGGCATTAGACATGGTGCCAATAGTTTCATGTTTATCTGCTCCAGAGAGTCCAATCCTATTGGCAGTACTTCTCTACTAGGACAAGCTATGTGTGCATTTGAACATCTGTGTCAGCAATCAGTGCAACTTAAAAGTAGATGAATGGATTCATTAGAAGGGGTGTCCATAAACATTTGAAAATATAGTGTCACTGTGATTCACATTTCACAAGAGGTCGATTAACAAATGTATTTTATGAATACACTGAAGTAAGCCTATATTTGAAGTAAGTCCATATTTGTTGGCTCAATTTGTTTAAGACAGGTGTTATTTGCACTGTTGCATCAAATATGCCTTCCTCTGTTTACTCCTGTATTCCGGTTGTGATTAATATACATGTAAACATAGGCAATGTTTTGAGTTGCAGAACAGACTAAATATTGTATATGGGTCCTATCAGAGAAGGCTGTTGCATAACAACGCTCTTATTTCCTGAGAGAAACAAGTCAAGGCTATCGCCATCAGGGATCACTTAAACCTCCCTTTGCTGACGCAGATCCACATGCATTCAAGTGGTCAGTCCAAAGGCATGCGCTCTGCCTGTTTCACTTATCAACTGGTGCTGTTCAAAAATGCAAAGAATTTTAGGACGCTCCCTCAAGCTATGGCTCTTCCCTTTGCAAAGTTGACAGAAGTGCGTACTCAAAGGAACTAATTAGTCACTAGCCTTGAAGTTATTCTCAAGTTCTGTGGTATAGAGAGCACTCTGGAATAGGATAGAACTACACTTGAGTTCATACATTTAATGACATGGAGAAATATTGCCAGGAGGGTCATGAAAGTGCTAGATATTTTGGTACATTTCACCAAGTTAAAGGTCAAAAGAGGGCATAACATTATATACTTCAGGAAAGAAAAGCCTCAAGTAATAAATACAAAAAATCACAGTATCACATTTCTTTCTGAACAACAGCAATTTCAGCTTTGCAAGTGCAATTACAGCATCACAGCCAGTGCCTGAAGAATAATAGTTTGGGTAGTTACTGATTTTGCACCATGCTTTCGTAAATCAGACCCCAAGCCAGAACTCATTAGTGGGATGTGGAAAACATCATTATGAAGTTATTTGTAAGCACTGTTGGATTCACTTTAAAATTAAATGTCCAATTTCCTCACTTTCCAAAATACCAGTGACAATTTTTAGTATGCACTCTGCCACACTTACTGACTGCTATACAGGAACAGTTGACGGAAGTACCTCTCTAAGGGTATTAGACTTGGTGTTCTTGAATACCAGCCACTTGATGGTAATTCTGATATGCATGTGTGCTATCTGCCAGTGCTGGTAAAGTGTACAGAGGCGTCAAGAGTCTGGCATGTAAGCTGTAGCAGATTAGCTTCAAGACAGCCTGAAAGCTCTGTCCCCCGGCACGTATGGAATGTGGAGGAGAAGGAGATGTTTACTGCAAACTCTTCGTCACAAGATCTCCTAGTCTCCTGACTATCTCATCATTTCTCTCAATCTATGTGTGTATGCTAGCTAATCACGGTCATCAGGTCTGCTTGTGTGCTTATTCAGCTCTTGCTTATTCTATTTCAATATATATATAGCTCCATATAAATCAGTTTTGTGCTTAGCCCAAATCTAGTCCAATACCAAGACATGCTTGGTGTCTAAAGTGTGCTTCATTAGTTTGGTCCTGGAGCTACAAGGCTGTCTAACAAGTAATGGAAGCAAATGTACCATTTTAGAGTTGTGCATAAGAAAATCTTTACACACTTGCCCAAATTTTGCAGATATTCATAGTTAATTAAAAAGGTAAACTATCATATTTTACATTCATTGCACAAAGTGACAATCAAAGCCTTTTTTGTTTTACTCTTCATGAGTACTCTTCATACTCTTATATGTTCATTATGACATAGCTCATGAAAATCAGAAACCTAGAATCTCAAATTATTACAAGATTTATTTTTTCATGTGTAAACTACTATTCAAACAATATCAACATTAAAACAATTTTTTTGGGGAAAAGGTCAATTTACATGTAATGAATATAATAAATATGACAGTTTACCTTTCTGAATTAAATTATGAACACGAACTTTTTCACAATGTTCTCATTTTTGTAAATGCACTAGTATATTAGGCAGAAATAATAATTTTATGTTACAATATAGTACAAGAGAATATGTATATACAGTATCACAAAAGTGAGTACACCCCTCACATTTCTGCAGATATTTAAGTAGATATCTTTTCATGGGACAACATTGACAAAATTACACTTTGACACAATGAAAGGTAGTCTGTGTGCAGCTTATAGAACAGTGTAAATATTTTCTTCCCTCAAAATAACTCAATATACAGCCATTAATATCTAAACCACCGGCAACAAAAGTTTTTGCCTTAGTGAAAGTTCCTGAAGTGTCAATATTTTGTGTGGCCACCAATATTTTCCAGAACTTCCTTAACTCTCCTGGGCATGGAGTTTACCAGAGCTTCACAGGTTTCCACTGGAATGCTTTTCCACTCCTCCATGACAACATCACAGAGCTGGTGGATATTCGAGAATTTGCGCTCCTCCACCTTCCACTTGAGGATGCCCCAAAGATGTTCTATTGGGTTTAGGTCTGAAGACATGCTTGGCCAGTCCATCACCTTTACCCTCAGCCTCTTCAATAAAGCAGTGGTCGTCTTAGAGGTGTGTTTGGGGTCATTATCATGCTGGAACACTGCCCTGTGACACAGTTTCGGGAGGGAGGGGATCATGCTCTGCTTCATTATGTCACTACATATTGGAGTTCAACTCCCCAACACCTGCTGCACTCATGCAGCCCCAGACCATGGCATTCCCACCACCATGCTTGACTGTAGGCATGACAAACTTATCTTTAAACTCCTCACCTGATTGCCGCCACACATACTTGAGACCGTCTAAACCAAACAAATTAATCTTCATCATAGGACATGCTTCCAGTAATCAATGTCCTTTGTTGACATGTCTTCAGCAAACTGTTTGTGGGCTTTCTTGTGTACAGACTTCAGAAGAGGCTTCCTTCTGGTGTGACAGCCATGTAATTTGATGTAGTGTGCGGCGTATGGTCTGAGCACTGACAGGCTGAAACCCCCACCTCTTCAATCTCTGCAGCAATGCTGACAGCACTCCTATGTCTATCTTTCAAAGACAGCATTTGGATGTGACGCTGAATATGTGCACTCAGCTTCTTTAGACGACCAACGCGAGGTCTGTTCTGAGTGGACCCTGCTCTTTTAAAACGCTGGATGACCTTGGCCACTCAGTTTCAGGGTGTTGGCAATCTTCTTGTAGCCTTGGCTATCTTCATGTAGTGCAATAATTCATCTTTTAAGATTATCAGAGAGTTCTTTGCCATGAGGTGCCATGTTGGAACTTTCAGTGACCAGAATGAGAGAATGTGAGAGCTGTACTACAAAATTGAACACACCTGCTCCCTATGCACACCTGAGACCTAGTAACACTAACAAGTCACATGACATTTTGGAGGGAAAATGACAAGCAGTGCTCAATTTGGACATTTAGGGGTGTAGTCTCTTAGGGGTGTACTCACTTTTGTTGCCGGTAGATTGGACATTAATGGCTGTATATTGAGTTATTTTGAGGGAAGAATAAATTTACACCGTTATATAAGCTGCACACAGACTTCTTTTCATTGTGTCAAAATGTCATTTTGTCAGTATTGTCCCATGAAAAGATATACTTAAATATCTGCAGAAATGTGAGGGGTGTACTCACTTTTCTGATACACTGTAAGTATATCTATTAACATTTACATAAGCATATATAAGACAGATTTAGATTTATGACATGTACATGAGCACAATATTGTTCTAAATATAAATATTCACAGTGAGAATGAATATTGCAAGTGACTAACAATATTATAATTAACAATATATATGTATATATGTATGTATATGCATTACATATTATGAGGAGTGAAAAATATAAGCACATTCTGTACTTTTGTACAACAGTTTCAAAAGCAAATTAAAGAAGCAAACTTAAGACATCACTCTTGTTGGGCCCTGAGTGGCTCAGCGGGCAAAGACGCTACCACTATGACCAGAGGATCGCGAGTTTGAATCATGCTGTTTGCCATCAACAGCCGCCCATGAGAGCAAAAACTGGCAGTGCTCTCTCTGGGCGGGTAGATGGCGCTCTCACTCTCCCCATCACTTTCACATTGCGGTGTCCGCTGGCTCAGGCATCTACTGATTGGTCTAATCGGAGCTGGGGACACCTGTGTACCTTCCTCCGAGCGCGTTATGCTCTCCAGTGACAGTGTATCACACGTAACGGAGGAGGCTTGTGCTTGCCTGCACCATCCTAGAGTCAGGGACATTGCAAAGTGATGGGGAAAAGCCTAACGGACGGGATGGGCTAATTGGCTACCACTACATTGGGAAGGGGATAAAAATGGGCAAAAACCTGGAAATAAATTATATTTAAAAAAAAGACATCACTCTTGTTGTATTTGAGGTTAAATTAAAAAAAGTCTGATTTCATCACTGCTTACAGAAAAGAAAACAAATGGTATTGGCAATGAATAGTACCTTCAAACATAATGGGAATGACATAGCAGAGGTCTACTGTCTTGAGGGCCCTTCTTGCATTGCTCTAATGACCTGCCTAATGGACTGGAGCAATGAGAGAGTGATGGAAACTGAAAAACAAAGAATGAAGCCCGCAGGATGAACTGTCCTGGTGAAAACCCTGGCTGAGATGTGCAGATGTTGCTAAGAATACCCATGATTTTATCAATAGTGTGATTGTTTTGTTAATCATCATTATTATTATTATTATTATTATTATTTAAAAAAAATATGCAATGCAATCGACAGACTTTAAACAACAGTAGTTTGGATATAGGAATATTTCTGAATTCGTTTCAGTATGCTCATGCTTAAGTGCAAGGACATGTACAAATATGAATTTGTATGCATAGCAGCCCTCTGGTGCAGAGCTTAACAGTGCATCATCTGCATCATCACAGAACACTATAAAACACAAAATGATATATATGCAGGCCAAGTTTTAACTCTGTCACATCAAATATTCACCAATGTTGCATGAAATCTAACATGAATTGCATGGTATACAGCCATATGTAGCAGTGATATAATTCAAATGTTGTTTTTCATTGTATAGTCCTATTTTGGGATCTAATTCAAGCTACGTGTTTAGGGCCACACTTGTCCTGTCTGGGCAGTCTTTGTTGTGGTGTATAGCCTCTGGAAGTTGTCTGAGGAAGCTTTGTCCCTTCACTTCAAACGACCGGTCACACTTTCGACACTCAACAGGCTTCAGGACTGCTCTTGGCGTGGGGCGGAGTTCAGCAATCAGCCTTGACACGAATATGTGCTGTTCTTTCTCCAAGATAACCCGTCTTATCTCAGCCTGGAATAATGCACCCTTAATCTTTACTGATTTACAGTCCTTCCAACTGCGGTGCACATTGTAAAGTTTTACGGCCGTGGTTTCCACCAATCAGCTGTAAGGTCTGTAAAGTTCATGACCAAAGCAAGTCCAATCACAATGAGGCTCAGAGAAAACTGCAGTGATCATGTTGAAGTACAGAAGAGCTGAGCCAGGCTAATTAAAGTATATCAAGTCCAGACCTTCAGACCTACAATTAGCTAATGTGTAAAAAATGCACAATGCATAATAATGAGATACGATCAGACCGGCACGCCAACTTTATGATGACCTCAGCTAATCCATATGCCGGTGCAATATGCCGCTTGAGAAAGAGCAGTGAAATATAAAATCCAGACCTATTCATTAAATATAAAGTAATATTCACACATTAGAGACTCCAGCTGACCAAAGAGCTTCTGGACCAAAGAGCTTCTTCTACTCAAAGGCTCATCTATTACCTTTAATAACATCAAAGGTCAAAACACGTGCAATAATGGATCAGCCAACACAGGGCAAGGTGCAAAGTCATACCCTGCCACCTCAGGACTGACACTTCACCCATCAACAATGACACATTCAGCTGATGTAAAGCTTGAACAGCGCTTTCATTTCAGAGCTGCAATACGCCTGACTCAGCCAACTGTCTTGTGTGGACATGTTGGTTGACATGGCAACATTTGCTTGTTTAACATAAGGAGCTCCCAGAGGATGCTGGGAAAAGAGGCTCTTCAAGAGTGACTGAGTGCGTCTGGAATGTAAAAGGGAGATGGTGCTTCTGACAAATTTGGCCTAAAACAAACAGAAGGCTTATGGCTATGTGTGATTAAGCTTCCTAGCCCCTAGAAGTCATAGTTATCACTGACAATAACAGGAGAACATTAAAAGTTCATACTAGCACATATTTATACTAGCAAATATTGTGAAAAAGATTTCATATTCATTATACATAATGAGACACTTAACCCCATGGAGTCTGAGGGTATTTCAGAGACTATGATGTAGTCTGACATGACTGGACTTTTTTACAAATTACACCCATCAAAATTTATTTTTTCCAAAGTGTTACAAAGGCTTTTGTTCAGCACAAACTCAGCAACAAGTCAAAACAGTAAGTGTCATAAATCTATATTTTGAGTAAATCTACTCTAAACTTAGACTTTCCAAAAAACAATTTTCAGATGTGCTGATATATTGTGAAAACACACTCTAAACTTTACTAGCCACAACTTTTGAACTCAAAACTGAATAAACAGAGCTGTTGGCTGCACACTGGTCATTACAGTTTTTAGAAATTGTATGTGGTTTTAGTTCTAAGGATTAAGAATTGTGAGTTGACACAGTTTTCTCAGCCACTAACCCTACATCAGGGGTCGGCAACCCGCGGCTCCGGAGTCGCTCTTTCATCCTTATGCTGCGGCTTCTGTGTGCACAGACATAATTTGTAGGGGACATGTCCCCTTCACTTTTTCAAAAGGCAGTTTTGGTCCCCTGCAGTTTATACCGTCCAAAAACAATGTTACACTATATTAAATGGAGACAGGTTGAGCACTAGGACCCAGTGGAAATCCAAGCTGCTCAGTCTGAAGCCTGCTTCACTTTAGCCCACCGACAAGCTTATCAATTGGCTCGGACATTTCTAACTAATGTGTGATTGGCCATCAAAGCTGTCCCTCCCTCAAACACCGTATGGATTTATAAACTGGCATTTTGCAATTTGGCCAGCAGTTCATGTCCACCTGTAAGTTGTTAACATGTTGGATGTTTGTTCTGTCTGTGTCATGTCAGCTAGACATATTTTAATATCAGAGGTTTCATATTAAAATCCATTAACATTAACATTTGAATCTGTGTGCATGCGTCTACCAGTCTGTGATAAGCCATCCATTTATATGCCTCAAAGTTTAACTATTTTCAAAATAATTCAGAATTTCTGCAAATTTTTACTTAAATATGAGGTATAATTTTATGTAAATGAGGTCTATTGACCATACATTCCAAAAATAAATGTAAAATTGGTGGTAATGAGTTGGAGTGTCATGTCATGTCATGTCACACGCCGTCATCGCTTCGCGATGGTAGGCTGCACAGACAAGTCACTTCTCTCCAATGCCATCTGTCTCTGGTTGCTTGTAGCAGGCTAGCACCTGATAATCCACTCCACATCTTGATGTTATCCATCCAGGTTATTCTTGGTCTTCCACGTCTTCTGACTCCCTCCACAAGTCCAGTCATAACACATCCATCAATGCTCTCATGTGCTGCCTCATCATATGACCAAAGTAACGTAACTTGCGGGATTTAACGTGCATCAGTAATTCTTTTTGAGTTCTAGCCATCTCATAGACTTGCTCAGTGGTCATCATTTTCATCCATGAGATCTTCAGCAACTTGCAAGTTGGAGTGTAGTTGACAATAAACACAAAATTTGGTGATAATTTTATGCTACATGCTTTTAACAGTTTATTAATATTTAATAATGTATTAATATTTTATTAATGATTAATATTCATGTTTTAATAACAGTCAATTTTATTAATATTTATGCTTAATAGTTATTATTAACATATTATTAATAGTAACTAGTATTTATTAATAAAAAATAAATTATAATATGTAAGTAATGTATTAATGTTTATTAATAATGAATAATAATTTAATTTATGTTCAAGCACCATATCAAAATGTGTTCATTACATAAATAAAATTTCTTTTTCTCTGTAGCATTTCATGGATTTCATAAACAACGCAATATAGTTGTTCATACAAAGCGTAGAGGTAAAAAAAACAGTATATACAGTACAGTGTTATCTTCATTTTAGATGTCAAAAAGTATTTGCAGCTCCCAGTGTTTTCTTTTCTGTGGAAACCCTGTCCAAATCGCTCTTTGAGTGTTAAAGTGTTTGAATATTGCCGATCCCTGCCCTACATTGAATATTCATGTGAACAAGCAAGTGAGAGCTCTTTACTGAAATCACAGCCACTGGAACCCACCAATGGAATGTCTGGAATTACTATGTTGTTATCATATGAATGACGGAGCACATCTTTTGGTGGGAAAATATGAGCAGCTGTCTGTCACTCTCACAGACCTGTCTCTGCTTATTTAAGGTCCTCTCACAAGAATTTAAAAATATATTTTGACTCTGAACATACACACACATATATATATATATTTGATAGACAGACAGACAGAGGGTTATAAGCCTTCTTATTTTTATATAAAGCAAAAAAAGGCTTGAAATGTCACTTGGCCAGAAGCTTGTCCTGATTGTTCGGAGATCTGCATTATCTGAAATGTTCCAGACCTTTATATTAAGAATCTTTATTTGAATAGCCATACATTGCTAAATTAAAAAAAACTTTAAACATTCTAATGGTTAATAATGGATTTGATTATTTGTATAAGAATTTCAGCCCAAATAATGGTCTGGGTTTGACACAGAAGCATTTGGATTCTGTTGATGGATATCCAGACTTGACCTCTTTCAAATTTTCTCTTTTTTTGCTCCCACACTGACACACACTGCTGACATATTACTCAAATATCAGGGCTCTACTTATATTTAACTTTCAAGCTTTCAATAGCCTTAACCAGACTGACTCATGTTTTAACTCACCTATAAGAAATGGGACATGGTATTTGTAGTTCACCACATTCTCCCAAGAAGCTCCACCTCATAAGCCGAAACATCAGCTATGTTACTGATAATAACTAATTGCAAACATGACACCATAATTCTTTGGGTGAGTCAGATCATCCTATTTTACTTCCTATCTGGGTGTTTACCCTTATGAGGTGAAGTCAGGGTTTGTGTTGCTATAAACATTATTCTGTGTTCAAAGTACTAGAAACTGTACCTCACTGTAGCTGATATGTTGGCACTTCAGAATCCAGTGGGCAAACGTTCACTGTGCTTTCGGATTCCAAGCACTGTGTGGGAGCTTTCTGCTGTATTGGCACACTAACCAACAAATAATAGAGAAGACTAAACCTCACATGCTAAGGCTTGCTGTGTACTTTATTTGGACATTTGGCAACAATGCAAAAGACTCTCAAAAGTTACTTTGGTAGCTCACTCCAGAAGGTAATACCTGCAAATCATAGGAGAACAAAAGTACTTTGAAATAAAGATCTGCACCTATGGCAGACTGAAGCACAAAATGTGGCATAGTAAGAAAATGGTTAGATGACTTTCAACCACTAATTCAGCAAAGATTCTACAGAAAACACTAAGGTCTGAATAGTATTGTGGCTCCAATAATATTCTGTTACAGTAGCCTGGTAATTTGAACAAAAGTTTGGCTGCATGTACTACAGATATCCATGCTGGTATTTCACAAAGCAGGATTTCTCAACACTGGGTTTAAGCTACTTGGCTAACTTTGAAATCCTGCTTTGTGGAAGACCCCCACGATTAGTTTCTTCCAAATAATGTTCATATTGGATCAAGATGTCCAATCCAGCAAAATTCTATTTTGAATTCAGGCCTTTACACATCTGATGTTTCATGAAAATGAAAATAAGGTTTAAATTCTTGTGGTTTAGTACCTAACCTGACTTTCATTCTACTGGAATCAGACCATGTGGGGATTGCATAACCTATGCATACAAAACAGTGTGATCTAACCATTAGAGTCAACAAACTGTGTTGAGAATGAGTCTACAGGTCACACAAGCATAAAGAAATCATTTGCTTTTTGGCTGTCAAAACATGGCAAAAAAGAAAACAGTAATACAGCCAGCCATTTGTAACCTACATTTGAGGTCCTCAAACAATGTAAGAAAAGATGAGATTATGAAAGCACATCAAGTTATGTCATAGTGTTTTCACAGAGGGAGTGATGATGGAATGAAAACAAGTGTAAGGCTGTGTGGGGCCTATGTATGTTTATTTTAATACTATCCACAAATCATATTTGGAGATCTCTAGTTTTTCATGTTTGTCTGGACTACAGTGGCTACATTTCTTGCAATTATGCTCAAGTTTTGGACGCACCATGATTTCAGCAGGTGTAACCGTATACAGTGGAACCTCAGTTTTTGTGATTAATCTGTTGCAGACATTCCAAAGTATTAACAAAAAATAAATTTTCTATAAAATAACTATAGGTTTTACATACAGAAAGCAATGCGAAATACATATAAATAAATAAAATTACAAAAGACAAATGAAATGGATACATGAACATTTAACATAATTCATATAGGTTTACCCTCCGTTTTAGAGTGTGCTGGTGTGGTTCAGCTGGCAGCCTTTGTTTTATATGCCTATTCTTGGGGTTGCTATTTGTTTTAGCCATTTGTTTTCACAC
Source organism: Crenuchus spilurus (assembly GCA_036984385.1). Classification (NCBI taxonomy): domain Eukaryota; kingdom Metazoa; phylum Chordata; class Actinopteri; order Characiformes; family Crenuchidae; genus Crenuchus; species Crenuchus spilurus. Next base: position 16,567 of record BRDA01013534.1, on the reverse strand, counting down.
CCATTTTCAGGTGGTAGAGCTGTGTCGCTTTAGTGCGATGTTTTTAATTTGTTTTGAGTGTTATCATCAAAGTATTATAGAGAAACAAAGCCAGAGAAACTATGAGAAACAAAGCCAGAATGAATGACAAATGTATGGATGCTTTGTTTTTGCAAAATTAGCGGCAAGTCAAAATGGGCATGCCTATGAAAACCAGGTGGATGTATGATAACTTGAACAAAATTTCCATGAAAAAAGTTGACGATAAACAAACTGCACGATAACCAAGGCAATCAATAACCAAATTGTACGATAACCAGGCCAAACGATAACCAAGGTTCCACTGTATATTTTAACTATGCACAATGAACCATTTTTCTTCTTTCTATTGACTACAATTTCATTTTCTTTTGAAAAGTCATCACACCTCTCCATCTCATCTAGTACTCTCCATCTATTAATTATCACGTGTATGTCCTATCTATTATTTTAAATGTATCAGTTATAAGATCACCATTTAGCAGCTGTTTTATTTATTTATTTATTTATTATTTATGTTTTGGTAGTATAGAGACTAGTCATAAGTTCAGTTACACATACAATAGATACAAGTACCGGTACATACATGAAATCTACAGAAATATAAATAGTCAATACATCATTACAAATACAATTTTGTGGAATTTCCATAAAATACTGCATATTTCAAAATACACTGTTAAGACACAAAAAGTGCATAAATCGACTATTTCAATGTCCATACTGTAAAACGGGCACTGTGCTACTAAAAAGTATTTCTGAGAATGATGTGCCCCGTACCTGAATCTAACTCATGACTGTGAAGAACATGTGAAAAGCATGCAGCCCTACCCAATTCAATTTTATTCAGTCAGAGCTTTGCCATTGTGCCCAGCTGTAATAATTAATCTACAATGGCTAAAAAAACGAGTCTAGGCTTGAGTTCTGGTACAACAATAGCTGCTGAATCACTATAACATGCCCAGACACATAACAATGTAGCAGTCACTCAACATGGGTGTATCATCAAAAGCCTACATGTCAAAGGATCAGTGTTACATAAGTGAATTTGCTTTTTATACATGTTTATATAGGCCAGCACAATCAAGCTCTCTTTGTTTTAGCCATGTCCAGTCCGTGCATTCTGTTTGCATTTCATTCGGTGTCCTCAGAACAATTCCTCAAAGGTCTAACAGTTCTGACATCATCCAAATGTAATGCTTTTAAATAAACTGATAGTATATTATGTGGTATATTTTGACCATTATACACTGAATGCAGAATGGTGCCATAGACAAATTATTAATACAAAACTAAATCTAAAAAGTTAAAAAGTACTAGCTATTAAGTAAAGGCATTTACAGCTCTGGAATTTGTGGAAATATAATCAACCTTTTTATGAGTAATCTTATCTTTTCATTATCTTTTTCATGAGAGCAGATCACTTGATGTTGACCCAGAAACAATAAAATGATCACACTAGTGACCTGTTCCAGGTGTATTTAAAGAAAATACATTACATGGGGCAAAATCAAAGAACTTTGAGAAGCTATTTGAAATATTCTGAGAGCCAGTAATTTCAACTGCAAGGCCAACACAGCCATTTCACATAAGCACTTCATAAAGTTCAGTAGTGCTTTCAATGATAACATTTTGACAAAGACTTCTAGAATGTTGATCAATATCAGGGAAGACCACATGATTATGAAGGCCAAATACAGTATCTTTCAAAAGGTTTTCATATAGCCAATTTTGTATATCATGACCCTTCAGCATCCATTATCCTGCATATACCCTGGATGCCAAACATGTAGGCATTTTTGTGTATTTATGTGTACAAAAAAATATTAAGTGTAATCTAAAAAGATGTGGGAACAATGAGCAGTTATGACACTGGCAAAAACTAGTAGTAAACATTACTAAATAATAAACAGCAATTACTTTTTAAAAATCGTTTATTGTCATGAAATTACACTGAATAGCTATTTGACTATAGGATTTGCCTGCCATTATTGGATTTTGAGGCATTTTCTATACTAATTTAATTGTGAGTTCATTTTCCTCAGTTTCCTCAGTTCCTTAATTTTTAAAGCTTCCTACAAATTGTTCAAAACATGTAGAGCACTGACATCTTTGTACTGAAATACATCTGCAAAATTGATTTTACATTACTAAAAAAACCTTTGAATGGGAATGTATGTCCAAATATCTTTGCTCTGGTATCTAATTTTATATCATTCAGGGCTGTATGACAATATGATAAAAAAAATACACATAGTGAATATATAGTAGTGTAATTTCAATGGATGTCTCTATTTTTCTAAGTACTATTGTGCTAGGCAGTAACAGGCAGGCATACCAGCAGTGATAATGGAATTATACTGTTTACTCACCTCATCATGAGAAACATTAAACACATTAAAGTCTGATTACAGTGAAGGGAGTTGAAACTCTTTATGATTAAGCTATGATAATGTATAGCTATTTTGTCAACAATGTGATTATAAAGCATGAGCACAATATAAATCTAAAGTTCTCACTAATATCTGCAAACATGTTCCAGAATGAAAAAAGCGATGGGTTAAGCCTTAAACCTAGGACTATGGGCTATTTTAATCAAAAACCATGACGCCAAAACAGCCTTACTGAAGGCAGGCTTTGGTTGGCATAGTTCCTGGTACTGAACAGGCCTCAATCTAGCCATGAAGTTTTACACTTGGTTAATGGAGTCTCTGAGTAAGATTTATAAGTTCCAGCTACCAGTGGGAGAGGCTCACTTCACTGGAATTGTCCTTTTATAAATGAATCATTAATTCTGTTGTACTGCATTGCAACAAATGATGTCTTAGCAAGTCAAATCAGCTTAAATCATGTCAAAATGTCTAATATTTAACTCTTTATGGATTTTTGCAAAAATATAGTAAGACTAATTTATTTCTAGACATTCTTATTTGATTTAAGTAGGGATGTGTATTTCCAAGAATCTGATGATAAAATATGCATCAGGATACAGGTGTTGCTACTCAATATAATGTGATATGTTGCAATACCAAATCTCAAAGCAATATGTTGTGATTTTTTAATTTCATTTTAGTTCAAATGTCAGCAGTGAGCCTTTCTTGACCAAGCTACTTCTATACATTGGAGTGGAAGAGTCTAATTACTGAAGACAGATTACAACACTGCAGTCTAGTGGTTAGGGGTTTAAAAACAACAGAAAATCACTGTCTGCCACAAATATTTGCATGCAAACTGTTCATTAAAGCTATATGTAAATTATTAGCAATGCTCCTACTCAATATTTATGACTACTATTATTGTTTTTTATATTATTTAGTAGTGGAACATTCTGCAAAAAAAATCCTCATTTTTTGTTTAATTAAAACAATTTGCATGTTCACTACAAAAAAAAACTATCCAACAATTGAAAAGTGATCTTGTAAGGCTTTAACAACTAGGCCCACACTGCTGTATTTTCTGTAAGCCTCTGGTCTGCTTTGGGTAATTTCTGACTGCACCTGTGTAATCTTTCTTGTACTTAATGCTGGAAGCAACAGTTAATCCACAATACATAAAGAAAGGGCACCCTCTGGTGATAAATTTGAAGAATTGCAAGGCACTTTGACAAAAAACTGGACTGTGGCTTGCAAGTTCAGTGTGAGCTGTTTTTTGTCATACCAATAGATCTATTTTGTGTGTGGTCACATATGTTCTCACATTTAATCCAGATATCAGATAATGCCACACGTTATGTTGGAAAGTATAGCATGTATGTGTATGAATGCATGTATACACATTTATGTTTTAATACTGAATGCACAGAGAATAATCTAGAAGTACTGAGGTGTTAATTAGTATTTAATCCCAAGTGTGCTTTCTCAAATGTGTGAACTACAAGTGTGAGATATGTAAGTATATGGGGCTTCAAACTGCAAGCCCTAACTTGCTCTTAATTTGTTTCAGAAGTGCTGTGCTTTCAGAATGAAACTAATTTCATGTTCTCAGACAAAGAGCTTTGCCTGTACAACATAAACTGAATCTAATTTAATAAAGAAAAAGAAAAAAGAATGCTTAATGAGATGTTGCCCACAAAAAAAAGCATTCAATCAGTATGTGCAATTCTCCTTAAACTGCACCAAGGAAGAACAAAGCTATGGCTTGTGTACACTCTTCATTAGGAAAGGCCATGTAATGTAAAAGCATTAAGCTTGACTCTTCAAAACTTGTCTCAAAAATCATGAACTCCTCGGTCCGTGTACATTCCGGCAGTTCGTTTTTCCGTTTGAAACAAAAAAATAAAAAAACGAGAAAACCACTCGTTTTTTGTTTTTCATTTATTGAACCAAAACTAAAAATCGGATAACGAACCGTTTTCCGATTTCCCATTTTGTGCAGAAAACGAAAAATGGAAAAATCAATTACAAGCGCTCATTTTTGATTTAGTTTTTTTTTTTTCATTGAAAAGCGGCTTCAATAAAAAGAAAAACAAAATCGAAAATGAGCGCTCCTAATTCGTTTTTCCATTTTTCGTTTTCTGCACAAAATGGGAAATCAGAAAACGGTTTGTTATTCGATTTTTCGTTTTGGTTAAAAAACAAAAAACAAAAAACAAGTGTTTTTTCCCTTTTTTCATTCTTTGTTTCAAACGGAAAAAGGAACTGCCTGAATGTACACGGACCCTCCTTGAAGTAGCACTCTGAGAATTTAAAATAATGCTCACAAAACAGGAAAATGTAATAAGAAGATAGAAAAACTTTTCTTCAGTTTGTAATGTAATAAAGAGACAACATTTAACAGGAACAATGGAGGCCAAGTTGAGTCTATAAGACCAAGAATACGGAGAAAACTGCTCATTGGATTGCTAGAAAGGCAAATCAAAACATTTGATTGCAAAAAACCTACAGGAATATTTAGCAGACTCTGGAGTAGTGGTATACTATGTACTGGAGTGCTGGTGTACCACTTACACAAACCATGAGCTTCATGGAAGAGTCAAAAAACTTTCCTGCATCCTCACCACCAAATTGAGAGTTCTCAAATTAATAATTAAACAATTAAACAATCCTGATGCATTCTGGAAACATGTCTTGTGAGCTGACAAATGTAAAATAGAATGTGGTCACAAAGAGCAATGATATTTTTGGGGAAAAAGGGGTGCAGAATTTCAAGAAAAAAACTCCAATTATTAAGTATAGGGGTTAAAAAAAGCTTGAAAAGGGGATGGCTTCTACAGCAGGATAATGATCTAAAACACATTTACAAGGTAGAATTAGTGAAAATCCCCCAAACGAGAATGAAGAAGACTGCTGGCTACAAAAAGCTTTTACAAGCTTTAACACTTCCCAAACATAGTAATAATTACAGATCAGATCAGATCAGATAGATAGATAGATAAATAGATAGATAGATAGATAGATAGATAGATAGATCGATCGATAGATCGATCGATACTTTATTAATCCCTTGCGGGAAAAAAGATCATGTCGGTTGCCCAAACTTTTCCTGAAAATATTGAAGAAAGTCATCTTTAAATGTGTGCCTTTTTAACAGCAATTCATCTTTTACTTGCTTAACTATCCACAGTAACAGAAATTTTGACCACAGGTGTCCAAACATTTGTATGCCACTATACGTGCATGTGTGAGTAATGGAGGGAGTCTGGAATCCAGTAAGCCATATCTGGAGTGCTATATTACTAAAATTACACCGTTACTACCTTAGTCAATCAGCCAATACAATGGAAAAAGAAGCCAAACTGAAGTCTGCTTCTTTAGAATTAGCATTTAAGCTACTAGCATAATGTAACTCTCAAAATGGAAACTTACAGCCATCAGAACACCGCTATTAAAACTACATGCTACAGTCATGGCCGAAAGTGTTGGCACTCCTGAATTTTTTCCAGTATTTCTCCCAGAAAATTATTGCAATTACACATGTTTTGTTATACACATGTTTATTTCCTTTGTGTGTATTGGAACAACACAAAAAAAAGGAAAAAAGGCAAATTTGACAATTTCACACAAAACTCCAAAAATGGGCGTGACAAAATTACTGGCACCCTCAACTTAATATTTGGTTGCACACCCTTTGGAAAGAAATAACTGAAATCAATCGCTTCCTATAACCATCAACAAGCTTCTTACACCTCTCAACTGGAATTTTGGACCACTCTTCTTTTGCAAACTGCTCCAAGTCTCTCATATTTGAAGGGTGCCTTCTCCCAACAGCAATTTTAAGATCTCTCCACAGGCGTTCAATGGGATTTAGATCCGGAATCATTGCTGGCCACTTTAGAACTCTCCAGTGCTTTGTTTCCATCCATTTCTGAGTGCTTTTTGAAGTATGTTTGGGGTCATTGTCCTGCTGGAAGACCCATGACCTAGGACGCAAACGCAGCTTTCTGACACTGGGCCCTACATGGCGACCCAAAATCCTTTGGTAATCTTCAGATTTTATGATGCCTTGCACACAGTCAAGGCACCCAGTTACAGAGGCAGCAAAACAACCCCAAAACATCTTTGAACCTCCACCATATTTGACTCTAGGTACTGTGTTCTTTTCTTTGTAGGCCTCATTCTGTTTTCGGTAAAGAGTAGAATGATGTGCTTTACCAAAAAGCTCTATCTTGGTCTCATCTGTCCACAAGATATTTTCCCAGAAGGATTTTGGCTTACTTGCATACATTTTGGCAAACTGCAGTCTAGCTTTTTTTATGTCTCTGTGTCAGCAGTGGGGTCCTCCTGGGTCTTTTGCCATAGCGTTTCATTTCATTCAAATGTCGACGGATAGTTTGAGCTGACACTGATGCACCCTGCGCCTGCAGGACAGCTTGAATTTCTTTGGAACTTGATTGGTGCTGCTTATCCACCATCCGGACTATCCTGCATTGCAACCTTTTATGGATTTTTCTCATCCATCCACGTCCAGAGCGATTAGCTACAGTGCCATGGGTTGTAAACTTCTTGATTATGTTGCGCACCGTGGACAAAGGAACATCAAGATCTCTGGAGATGGACTTGTAACCTTGAGATTGTTGATATTTTTCCACAATTTTGGTTCTCAAGTCCTCAGACAGTTCTCTTCTCCTCTTTCTGTTCTCCATGCTTAGTGTGGCTCACACAGACACACAATGCAATGATTGAGTCAACTTCTCTCCTTTTTATCTGGTTTCAGGTGTGATTTTTAAATTGCCCACACCTGTTACTTATCACAGGTGAGTTTGAATGAGCATCACATGCTTGAAACAAAGTTATTTACCCTCGCTATGAAAAGGTGCCAATAATTTTGTCTGGCACATTTTTGTAGTTTTGTGTGAAATTATGTAAAAATTTTTTGTGTTGTTCCAATACACAAAAAGGAAATAAACATGTGTATAACAAAACATGTGTAATTGCAATAATTTTCTGGGAGAAATATTTCATTTTCTGGAAAAAATTCAGGGATGCCAACACTTTTGGCCATGACTGTATATCATCAGTTCAACATGGTTTGAGGCACGTGAGAGATGATGCAGTTGATATATTGGTAACCCAGGAGCTACAAGCTTCTATTATAAAAGATACATTAGTCTAGTAACTTTTTAAAATATAAAACAAACCTCAGAACACCATCTTGTTTGGGGTAAGAGGATAATCATGTATCTTAGGTTTTTGGTAAAACTATTGATTTAAGTGTTCTAGTATGAAGATTGGACTCACCTCTAAGCTCCAGCAGAATGGTCCTGAGTAACCTAGGCGTGCTATGCTTGAATTCTCTCTGGCTAGATATGTTCCTCTCTCCTCCTCCCCATGCTCACACAGTTCCAGTGTGGCCAGCTCCTGGGCTAGGTCTGACTGACTTACTGACCGGCGCCACCTTGACAGGGGTGAGGTAGCAGGGAACCCGGCCTGTGAGGTCGACCGACCTCCCAGCCCAGTCGTTCGAGTGCCTTGACCTTTGACTTGCATGCGGCTAGAGCTTTCACTGCGACGAGTGCTCCGGGGATCTCCACGAGGAATGATTCGTCCACGGTCAGGCTCCTGGGGGAGAGAGAGGGACACTCGGGCCAGACATGAGCCAGAGGTCAGGTAGCGGGAAGTAGAGGGCGAGTATCTGGACGGCTGAGGCTGGCCACGGGAGATGTAGCTCAGGTTGGGGTCATAAGGGTCATAGGGTCGGTAAGGGCTGAGGAGGGTGGAGCCAGTGGTGTATTTGGGAGAGGAGTACACTGGAGACATGATGAAGAGGAGGTGGAGGAATGAGCAGGGAGTCAGCCACACAGCAGAGAAAGCCAAACTGTTAGAAGCAGGAAAGAGCAGCAAAACAACATTAAAATGATTATTACTTTAATTTAAACATGATTCAAATAGAAGTAAAAGGTAGCTACCAAACATAATACTGGAGTAAAAGCACAGTCCAAAAGCCCAAAAGTCCAAAAGCCTCTTGGGCATTCCAGAACATTAAAGAACAAACGCAGAACTTCCAAAACACAGCAAGATATGATCCATAAAAATGATCTACACAGAACTAAGTAAAAGTTCAAAGCCAGAATAAGTGACAATGCTAATAATTTATCATCGAAAAAGAAAGAATGTATTAACTGTATAAAATAATGCATAAATGTGAAAACATCCCTTGCAATTTAATCCAACACCTAGCTAACTTCACTGAATGAATAAAAGGAAAATCTGCAGAATGAGGCAGCTTCTGTAAGGCCCATAGCTTTGCTAGTGTTGTTCTAGTTTTCCTGCAAAGCAAGCCAAAAAGAAAGAGCAATCTCAGCAAGCCTTGACTCAATACAGTTCTCAAGAGCTAGCATAATGGCGCCTTTTATCGGCAGCATTTCTTTCCCTTCGTTTTCTGAGATTTTGGTCAGTAGAGCCTCAAATGTCAGCTGCTGTATTAATAAAAGGCATTTTCTTTCATTTTTATGGCTATAATATTGATGTCACTGGGTTTTTAAGAATTTACATGCAAGAGAGGAGATTAGAAATGTTTCTAAATTTACATTGATGGTTTATCATTGAATATATGTTTCCTCTTTATTATTGTGGCACATTTAATTTACAGAATTAATCATTGCACCAACATGTGTGTATATAGATATCTGTCTCTGGATCAATACAAGAACTAAAAACATGTCAAGGTTTCCACTATGGGGACATAATTTTAAAGAAAAAATATTTACGGCATGCACAAAGTGAAGATGTCAACTACATTATTCAATAATAGTAGTATCAATGCATACCGCATAGTTGTATTGTGTCCTGTCATATCTATGACTAACTAAACTCTGTGAATAGAATCAAAGTAAGCAGAATGAAGGTCAACTGCTTATTGTATTTTAAAAAATCTAATGCCTAATACATCATTGTTAAATGAGAGTACAGACATTCTCTCTGCAAGTCACTTATGATGAACATTATACAGTAGATCTATAATCAGAGTTGGGCAAAGTAGCATAAAGCTATATTCAAGTATTGCTGTTTTTATGAAATAATGACTTGTGAAATGTTAAAGCACCTTTTCAAAGCCAATTTGAGTGGAATTACAAAAGTAGCATGTCAAAAAACTCAAGTACGGAATAATTTCTAGAACTGCAGTGGAACTTAGTACATAGGCTTTGTACATAGCATATATCAGCATCTACTCCCAAATGAAACTTCCATGTGATCAACCACAAGGTAGTTTAAATGACATCCCAAATGTACCAATCAAAATATCTGAAAAAAGGAATAATGTCAATGTTTAAAATAGAAATTAATAAAAGAGTACATTCATTGTCTCACAAACTCTTTAAACCTTTGTTTCTTATGCTTTAATTTCTATTTATTGTCCCACTTAAATATTTTGTCTTTACTCCCTCTTTAATTCTCATGCTTTTATTTTATTTTAATCATTTTATTTTTTAAAATTTTTGATTTTCTTAATTTGTTCGTTTTACTGTCCAAAAATTAGAATGTGGTGAAAAAGTTAATTTGTTCATTTGGAAAAAGTTCAAAGATAGGTAAATATTTACACAGTAAAAATCCATGACACTTTCTGTTAGTAACATGCAGAAAATATGGAAAATTAGTTGCATGGATGGTACTCATGTTGCTTTATCTTTTCACTAAAACAACAGCACATCATAGAAATTACAACTAGTTCATCACCAAAAATTAGACTATGGTGAAAAAGTTAATTTGTGTTCATAATTAAAAAAGGTAAATTGTCATATATTTATATTCATGAAACATAAAGTTAAATATTTCAAGACTTTTAGTTTTAATTTTGATACTGTTTGAATAGTAAGTTACTCAAACTTGATATATGAATAATTTGAGATTCTTGATTTCCAATTTTCATGAGCTATAAGCCAAACTGATTAACAACTGATAAAGGCTTGAAATGTGAATTTATGTGTAACGAAAAAATAACACCTTTTACCTTTTTTTTTATTAAAGTATGAATAAGAAGGGTTTTCCAAACAATACTAAAATTGTTTGATGTACTAATATATAAAGCACATTGAACAGTGTATGAAATGTATAAACTTGCTTTGCACTGCTTTAAGAAAGATAATAAAGCCAATAAAATGTGTGAGTAAATGTTACATCCTCTGTGTTTATATGTTTATAAGTCCATGTGAAGAGTATACATGTTTCTGATGATGAACATTCCTTTGGACTGAATCTGTTACTGTTCAGAGTAACTGAGGCTGCTGTTGCTACCAACACTGATTTGGCTCTGAATGAACCAACGCTTTCAGTACTGTTACACAGACCAAGGGTAGAATTCTCAGTTCCACCTTAAACGCTGCAGTTCGTCCATTCAAGAGACTAGGCATTCTACCGCGCGCAGGACTCTAACTATGGCAATATTTAAGGTAGACCAGGAAAATTAAATAAGACGTTTATATGTGCATGTAAAGGAAAAACTAACTTCTGTATCGTCGTATACTGACCGTATGACAGTCGGCCGAGTTGCTAAACAGTACTAACTGACCGGCAGGGCGGAATAAGTCGGTTATGTCACACTTTGAGCCTATGGCTAGCTAGCCGCAGCTAATCCCGCAGTAACGGTAACGTTAGTTCAGCCCAACCAACCGCTCTTACCGGCGGAGTTCCAGTTCATCCTCTGAAACGATTCACACGAAATTCTCCTCTTAATACTGCTCGTTTGCAGACGAATTCAGCTGAGGCGTCGCTGAGGTTTGTTCTACTTTCACACAGAAGCCGGAGTGCACAGAGAGCGGCCAGCTGGGGGGTATTTTCGTGTTTTAAGCCGGATTCAAGGAACCGCCTCCCAAGCGGTCGCCTTAGCGACGCGGATGACACGCGCGCGCACACACACACACACACATATATACGCACACAGTTGAGCTTGTTTTCATATATCTGTGGGGTAATTCAATCGCCTTCTAACGACATGGCAAAATACTGTTGGTTTCATGTCAAAACCTGCTACATTTCTCCAGACTTCCCATCTTCACCATGTTCACGAGTTCAGTTAAATACTTGGCAATACACAACATTTTGTGATCTCCGTCACCGTATGTATATCACTGTAGCTAAATATGGAAAAAGACAATAACATATCCAGAATATAAACACAGTTTCCTTGTGAGGGCCAGTCAAATGTTCAAACAATGTCAAAGCTTTAATGTTTCTTTGGACAGAGGTCCTCACAAAGACATAAAAACCTCTCCACACGCGCACAAACCGTTTGTGTTTTTTTCATATCTGTATGGGACACTTGGGTTTGGTATTAGACACACAAGTATTACTACACCTTACTAAGCCTAAACCTAACCCTAACCTCAGCGAGCATCTCCTAAATCTAACCCTAAAGCTAAGCCCAGTAATCATAAAGTGACTCCTCACCTTAATCTCAATAACATAATTTTAACTCCAAACGTAACCCCAGCAAACTCATTCTAATCTTAAACTTAAGCTCAGTAACCTCATCCTAAACGTAAGCCTAAACATAACCCCTGTAAATTAATTCTGAGGTTAATCCTAAACCTAACCCTAAACAGTAATATAATTCTAAAGTCAATCTTTAAAATCAGTAACCTAAACTTAAGCCTAAACATAACCACAGTAAATTAATCCTAAATTTAACCCAGTAACCTAATCATAAAGATTTTACTGTAAATAGAAATATTTGTGGTGTGAAAGTTTCCTCACATTCCAATCAATGTGATGTCCTCTGGTCCTCAAAGATATAAGTATAAGGAAATACACATTCACACACACACACACACACACACACACACACACACACACACACACACACACACACACACACACACACAGAGAGAGAGAGAGAGAGAGAGAGAGAGAGAGAGAGAGAGAGAGAGAGAGAGAGAGAGAGAGAGAGAGAG
>BRDA01013533.1:84873-95702 GCA_036984385.1 Crenuchus spilurus | reverse complement strand
AAAATGGATGGATGGGTTTTTTGCACTTGGAGGGTTTACAGAAGTAGTAGAGACCCAAGTGGAAATAAAAACACAAAAAGTGAGTTTTGCATAGTAGGTCCTCTTTAATACCTCTAGCATCTCTGCTGTGTCTGATATATTTGTACCAGCACAACACACACTGGCACCACTGCTTTGTGAGGGTGAACAACATGAAAGGAGACTGACAAAGTATACAGATATACAGATGGACTACAGGCTGTAACTGTTGAACTACAAAGTCCATCTATATGATCAGTGGAGCTAAAATGGACAATGAGTGTAGATACAAGGATGTGTACCTAAGGAAGTGGTCAGCAACTGTGTGTGTAAACAGCTGTGGTACTTGCTTGACCACACAGCTGAAGTGGTTACAAGAAGTTGCCTTTTTATGCCACTCTGTGGTGCAATTTTGAGTCTAGGGCTTCTTGCCTTCTATTAGCAGTAGACCCGCTGTCTGTAGTCTCCTTTGCTGCCTCTAACCTTGAAAGCGAATCCTCGTTCTTTGTCCTCATTCAAAATCTGACCTCTAATATTGTAGTGAAGCAGAGGTTATTATCCTGCGTAACCTCAGGCAGATCATCTGTGTGATGCAGAATCCCTTGGCTTGGACAGAAGTGGATTTTAATCTCTCTCATCCTCGTGGATTAGCTAGATCCACCTGAGGCCACGTGGAACTTTGCCACAATCGCCATAGCAACAGCCATTTTTCTAGATTCCCATTATGTGGTGATAAAATGAGAAATGATAACCCTGTTTTGTGGGGCTGGGATCAATTTGGGGGCTCACTGAGATGGGAAAATGTGTGCGTTAAGTGTCCATTTTCATAGAAATAATGTTTCTTTTCATGTGTTTATGGTGTGATGAGTCAAGGCCACTCACTGTTTCTCTGCCTTGTCGCGATCATCGAGGAAGAAGAGGGCGGTGGCGAGGAAGAACATGCCCCCAAGGACGATGACGAAGGGGCAGAGCATGAGGGCGTAGCCTAGGCTCAGGAACTGCCACAGCACTGATGTAGCGTAGCTCTTCTGCAGTGCGTCTGATATCTGAAAAAACACACAAACACACACACATTAAGAAACAATGGCATAGCATGCTGCTAGTCTTCCTTGAGGCCAGTGACCAAATATGGTCTTCAAGGACTGAACTGTGTTAGTAATTCTTTAAGAATGTCAGTACAATATCTTGTGCAATGTTGGCGTAACAGATTCTGAAAATGTGAAAATGCCATAAACACCCTGACTGATCAATAAGGTCACTTCAGCATGATTAAGATATTGATCAGAGCCTATGAAGCCTACACAAACTCCTTGTTAGGAAGCTTCAACTAAATTAGATTTGAGCAAACCCTTTAGGGAATTCACGATTTTACACACTAGCCTTGTCTCTTCACCCTGCATTGCTCAGAAGGTTTTGTTTCCACATAAATGCAATATCACATCAAATGATTGCCAAAGTGGAATTAATTAATTCTCATGGAAATTAAGTAAATTCAATGTGTTAATTTTTATGTTTGTGTTCATAATGTCATATTTTATATTTAACTTTTTACACATAAAGTGACATTTCAAACCTATTTTTTTTAATGTTGATATTATTTGAACACAAGGCTTGAAATATAACTTTACATGTGATGTCTATAAATCTGATAGTTTACAGTACCAGTTAGAAATTTGGACAGTCAATGTTTTTCCCTACAATGTAAATGAAGTCATCCAGACTATGAAGGAACACATAAGGAATCATGTAGTAAACTTAAAAGTGTTAAACAAACCAAAATATGTTTTAAATTTTAGATTCTTCAAAGTAGACACACAACTGATGTCTCAAACACATTATGAGGGCAAGAAATTCAAGTCATGAACTCTTGACAAGACACAGCTGTTAACTGAAAGCCATTCTAGGTGACTACCTCATAAAGCTGACTGAGAAAATGCCAAAAATGATGGCATCTAAGCAAGTGGTGCCTACTGTGAAGAATGTAAAATATAAAACATATTCTGGTTTGTGTAACACTGTTTGTTTACTAAATAATTACAGATGTATTTCTTCATAGTTTGGATGACTTTAGTATTAATCTACAATGCAGAACATTTTTAAATCCTGAAAAACCACTGAATGTCCAGAAGGACATTTGTGTCCAAACTTCTGACTGGCACTGTTTGAACACAAATTAACTTTTTTACTACATCCTAATTTTTGTTACTGTATTATTTCTAAGTGAAATATTCCTTATAAGCAAAAAAATGAAGTGCATGAAACAACACTAAGTTAGCCTAGCGCTTCTTGGCATGTTAGCATGCTAGCACTTGTGTTTTGTGACAAGGACCACAGGTGTCAATACACACTGACCTGAGCAAAATTCTATTAAGGAAGGGTACTAAGAAGCTCTTCCCTCACCCTGCTAGTGGAAGGGCACACAGCTTGCCATGTGTGGCTAATGTGTTAGCCTCAGCACTAACGTATGTCTCCCTCGGGGTGGGAAGGACTGCTGAGTCGAAAAAGTGGGAGAATGTGGTGTGTGCTGACGAGTGAAGTACAGTACAATGTGTGAACTTGGAAGCAAACGAGTGTGTGTATGTGTATGCATGTGTGTGTCTGGCTCAGGTAGGTTGCCAAGTCACATTAGTGTTTAACTATTTCCACCAAGAAAATGGAGGCTAGGCTGAGATTATGTAGCTAGCGCGTGTCTAATTACATTTCTGAATAATGTGGTAGATTACGACTGATAGCTTATTCCTCACATTATTATACTGCCACCCACTATGCTGCAGACTTTTCAGACCAGGAATATAAAAATGTTCTCCACAAAATGTGAAATGAGGCATTTTCTGGTGATCATTTAATCACCTTTTTGAGATCCGTAACCTGTGTAATAAATGTTTTATTAATGTATTAAAACTGTGACGTTTGATGTTGATTTCCTAAAGATGAACTAAGAATCACTGCACATTTGCACAGCACACTATTTGCCTACATAATTTGCAGTATTTGCACACTGTACTATAAAACTGCTGCAAAAAATAATATAAAACTGCTGCTATAAACTTTGCAATCTGATGCTAAAAACAACACACTGTAGGCTGAAATCCTGCTTCCCAATAGATATTGCTCAGTACCATGTATTGACCAACATCACATTTGTCCTTCATCCCTTAATGTGTCTCAGTCTAGTTAGACAAGCAGCATTTTATTTTTTGTATTTATTAGGGCTTGTAGTTATTGTATGTTTATTTTTTATTTTTCGTTTCACCTGGTTCTGTGTTGCACCTGAAAGAATGTTTTATTTCAATATGCACTGTACTGTATATAGCTAAATGACAATAAAAACCTAATGAACTCAAACCCTTGAAGAAATATTGATGTTTGGGTTGAAAAAAGTCAAAGTAATGGAACTTCAGTTGTAGAAAAGGCCTACGATAAACACACAATACATTTTGATTTCTGAGCAAACTGGTGCATCTTTAAAAATTAGAATATTGTAAATAAGCTCAGAATTTTATTTGAAAAGATTATATTTAATATTCATTACATATAAAATTACATATTTCAAAACTGTCTTGTTTTAATGTTGATACTGTTTGAATAGTAATTTTCTCAGAACGTTCTAATTTGAGATTCTGGATTTCTGAATTTCAAGAGCCCAAACTGACAAAAAAAGGCTTTAAATGTCACTTTGTGTGTGATACATATAAAATATGTTCACTGGTGCAACAAAACCTTCCACTTTTTGCCATTACAGTATTTGCAAATGCCAAGCCGTGGTTATATTGTGTAAAGTTTTATGAACAATGAATCAATAAAAATGTTCCACAATTACTTTAAATGAAAAATTAAAAATTTCCTTATTCAATAACGTCGTATTTTATTTTAGAGATTCAAAGCTTTGTTCTGACTGTGATATGACATTTTCCCTTTTGACTTAAATTATAAACAACGAACCTTTTCATGACATTCACATTTTTTGATGTGGCACTGTACTGTCGGTATCTGTGAAACCTCCTGTCTTGTTCCTGTCATGTGTTGTGTGTTTACGTTTTCCATGTGCCGTCTTGTCTCCATGTGCTCTTTTGTTTATGTTCACATCATGTCTCCACGTCATGCCCTCGTTATGGTCAGCACCTGTCGTCTCATTGCACAGCCCTGGCTGCTCATCCTGCCGTTGATTGTTTGCTATATAGCTTTCCTCTTGTCTCACAGTCTCCGTCAATCATTGTATGTCTCCATAGTCATTGTATAGTTAAATGTATGTACTGTCTTCATAGCATTGTTTTGTTACAATATCAATATCATCAGTACTCTCAACGTCATTACAAAAAGTTTCCATTTGGCAAATTCATTGGTTTGAAGCCCACTGAAAATGTCTTACTGTGAAATTTCCATGTTGCCCATCTCCACCTTCTCCACTCTTCATCTTGGAACATTATTATGTGGTTGTTAAGAACAAATCACACTGCTGTGTTTTTCCTGCAGGAGCTCTGTTTACCCAAGGTTCTGTATTTCTCTGTTTCTTTATTTGCCCAGAGTCTGAGGGCAGTTTGTGTGTCCTGTGCGTCACTGATCCACTCACACTACCCTGCTAGACTGGCGAGAAATAGCCAAGTCATAGTTGATGCAGGCTGCTCTGAGGCCACTGACAGACCTGATATGTGTGAAGCCTTCCTTTACATCACTAGCCACAGTCCAACCCTTATCTGAGGGAAAGGAGAGAATTTTCCAGAAGCATCCCTAGCCGATGTTTGCTGGGTCACCAGATGAGCGATAGCCAGAGGCATAAACACATGACGCACAGCTTTACGGACCTTGTAGCTTCCTGAAGAAGCAGCAATGTGTTAAAATCATACTTTTCATTATTTTGGCCCATATCCATCAGGGAACTATTAAGACTTAGAAATTATTTGTTGATTATTGAAAATAGTAAATTATTGTTATCAGCTCCATTACAATTATGGTTAATAATTAATAATGGTAATTTTGTGTCCTATTTTTAGCTTGAACAGTGGGAATTTTCCTGCTTCTTGACCAAACAGCGTCTTCTACTGGCCACTTTGTGACTCCCTTTAATAGCCACTATTAATGTAATGTACAAAGAATTTTAAATACACTACATTTTCTATATAAATACAGTTCACATTATGAGTATGATATTGATATTGGTCACAATCAGCTATTAATCATTGGTTATATTATCGGATCTGAAAATTCCATATTGGTGCATCTAATTCATATGTGTTCGGGGTGGGGATGGCAGAGGGAGGATTGAACTGTAGTAATCTAATGGGTGCATGGCATGATTCTGGTGATCAGGCTATGCTTCTTCAGTCCTGTGACACTGGTTGTGGGGCATTTAATGTTGCAAGTGTGAAACATGTTCAGGTGTGTATACTGATGCACAGTAATATCAGAATTTTATGACCACCTACCTAATAGTGGGAATAGACTTGGTGACATCCCTCACTAAGTTCACCCCAAACCAGAGGTAATATTCATAATATTCTAGTTTGGAGTGGAAATATTCTATTTTTTACAGTGGATGAAACTATTTCTCTCACTACCAGTTCTTGGTTGTATTTCGTTGGTTTTACAGTGTGTATTTGTCAACTGCATGGTCAGTTCAGTGGAATGCATCAGCTTGTTGGGACTGCATCCAGATCAGATTGAACTTGACCACTGACCTACCACAGGCATCAGTTTACCTGTCCAATCAGACTTCCCATTCATACCTTAAGGCTCCAAAGCTGTCCGGTTTAGTAAAGGGTTGAGGGAGCAACAGTGCATACAAAAATGCTTAAAATTGGACATTATTACTGCATTACTTAATTAATGAAGGCACTCATTGGCAAAAGTCCAGTCTTTTCTGAGCCTGAGGGCAAAAAACAACAACAAACTGCTTGCTTTACTTATCTTGGTTCTCTGCTTTGTTATTTTTGGCTTTTTTATGTTTGTTGTCAAACTTAAAAAGCCTGTGACCGCAGGGAAACAGTGCATGCTTTGGGGCTTTGATAAGAGTCCTCATGTTCTGTAGCTAATTGCTCAGTGAGCCAGCACTATCGGCAGACTACATCATCAGTGAGCACTTTTCCTACATAAGCTCAGAGCATCCTTTGGGCTTGTTTTGGAACAAAGCACTCTGTAAAGTCTAAACGTGTTGGTTTCTCATGTTTTCCATCTAACATAACAGATCAGACTAGAGGCAATGACTCAATAATATTAGCTGACTCAGAGCCTGTTTAATCATCTTAATGCAGATTCCTGAAATTACTCAAGTAATTCTGATACTGTTATTACAAGTGCCTTACAAAGAACTTATTGTGGACAGGTCAGGCTGACTTTTTTTTTTTTTTACCTAAAAAGGTGTACTTGTGTGTGTGTGTGTGTGAGAGAGAGAGAGAGAGAGAGAGAGACAGAGAGAGAGAGAGAGAGAGAGAGAGAGAGAGAGAGAAAGGGGGTTAGTTACTGTGAATATTAGTCATATCAGTTATGGAAGAACTTGGTATTTTATTATTATAAAAAATATTAGTATTATATAAAACTGAAAAACACTGTAAACCATCAAATTCTTTGAAAGAAAAGTCAAATTCTTTAAAATTGGCATGTTTATTTAACCTTCTGACCAATAAATTAAATGACACATTAAATATATGAGTTTTGTTTATTACATATAAAATTTAACTCTGAATGATGGCATCAGAAAAAAATGATCTGAAGAATGTGTAACAGCTAGATTATCATTTGATTAATGAATTATTCCATAAATCATTATTTATATAATTTAAACATAAAGCAATAAGTTTCTTAAATGTTATTTCTAACTTTTTGCCCATTTTTATCCCCTTCCCAATGTAGTAGAAGCCAATTATCCCATCCCCTCCATTAGGACTCTCCCCATCACTTTGCACTGTCCCTGACTCTAGGAGGGTGAAGAGAAGCACAAGCCTTCTCCACTGCGTGTAATGCAGCCACTGCCTCTTTTCAAACTACCGCTGATACACTGTCACTGGGGAGCCAACGCGCTCAGAGGAAAGTGCAGAAACCCCAGCTCTGAATGGACCAATCAGTAGACGCCTGAGCCAGCGGACATTGCAATTTGTGAGTGATAGGGAGAGTGAGAGCGCCATCTACCCACCCAGAGAGAGCGCTGCCAATTTTTGCTCTCTTGTTCCCCGGCTGTTGATGGCAAACAGCATGAACGAGATTCGAACTCACCATCCTGTGGTCATAGTGTCAGCAACTTAGCCTGCTGAGCCACTCTGGGCCATAAAGGAATAAGTTTAAATTATATTAATAATGATTTGTGGAATAATTGTGTATAATTTATATTACTGTTAACATATTTATTTATATATTTATTAGTATATCAGTCTACTTAATTCAAAAGCTTGGAACCACTTGCCATATTTTATGTTATTATGTAAAAATAAATAATAAAATAGTTTTCAGTAGCTGTGCATTTCCATTCATTTTATTGTCAAGTTATCTGTTTTGACATTTGAGTGCCAATTTTGCGATTTTATGTATTTTATCCAACTTGATACTGTACAGCTTTCTTTGTCATTTAATAATCTTCTATAGCTCTGTTTTGGATCTGGATCAAACTTCTAGCCAGCCATGGCCTGGTGGTTAGGGATCTGGACTTGTGACTGGTTCAATCCCCAGGCAGTTGACTGCAGTATGACTGCATTGCCCTTGAGCAAGGCACCTATCCCCCAACTGCTCCCCGGGCGCTGTGGATAGGGCTGCCCACCACTTCAGGTACATGTTCTCACAGCCTAGTGTGTTCACTAGTGTGTGTTTCACTGCATGGATGGGTTAAATGCGGAGGACAAATTCTGTTGTGTGCGATCACACTGGCAAAAGCTGAATCTAATCTAAAATATCTTAATTTTTGTTTACAACATCTTTGTAACATATTCAGATGGTTTTATACATTTGTTTCACATTAATGTGAACATGAAACAGCGATTGTGTACTTGTGTGCACACTTGAGTGAAAAGCCTGTATACATTAGTACAACATGCGGAAGAGAAGGAATTTTGAGAGAGAGTGAGCACTGAGCAGAACAATGGACTGACCTCAAGGCTAGCTCCCAGGTCAGCACCATGCATGGCAGGGGTTATGAACCTGTCAAGAGCATGTACAGGAGTTACTGTTTAACTTGGAAAAGCTTTTGACATTCCTTCACAGAATGCCGGGAACGCCGAATCGGAGTCATTGGGGAAGTCTGGCCCATTGCTGTAGGCCTTTTCCTGTCCTAGTACAAGTTTTTTCCTGTGCCAAGTTACCAATTATGCCACCGCTATTATAATATGTACCGGATATGATTAGTTGTTATTAACTCAGGCCACCTTTTTCCTTTGATGGCCAAAATAAAGCACAATAACATTGACGTGTAAGAGGCCTTCTGGGCATATTTCCTGCTACCAGAATTTGAAAAGGCCAAAGGGAGCAGTTTTGTGTATGTAGGTCCTTGATTGTGCCCGTAAGTGGCATTTACAAAACCTGAATATGCATGAAGCCTGAGGGAGGAGATATTACTGGAAAGAAGGCTCCTGGGCAGCACGAGGGAAAATATGCTCCTGCTGAGAAGCCTTTTATTTACACCACACACTGAGGACATTTAATTCCACAGAAAACTCTACTTTAAGACATTTGTGTCCTTTGAGGCTGCACCACAACAGTCATGGTCACTTGGTCAATTAATATTTACCTTCTTGATCAATCAGCCATAAACAGTTGGTAGACTATTAGTCACGTTTACAAAATACAGAGCTGGATAAACACCATTTATTGCCACAATGTCTAGTCACAATGTCTAATGTTCAGTTACTGTTCAGTTAAGTTCTATTTTTGGTCTTTTGAAAAAGTTTTTTTACTTGACTGTCAAAAGAAACAGAAGAATAATTTATTACTAATATTATCAATAAAGTAGCTTTAGATCGTCCAGAGGTTGTAGCTGCCTTCCTTTCATGTCTAAACATCATCTTAAATCAGATATTTGGCCTATCTAGATAGATTACTGGTAGTCTGGACAGCCATATTGAAATCCGATTTCTGCAAATCTGATCCAAGCCACATTTGGAGGTGATTTGAAATCCAATTGAATTTTTACAGATCTGTCTCAGTCCGGACGCTCTAGCCGCTCAAATCGGATTTTGAAGTGCCTTTTGCGTCACTCGCAACAAGACAAAAAACAGCCATGTAAATTACACAGTGAGGGATCCAAAAAGTTCGTCCCTGGTTGCCAGATCCCTATAAACTCTCCTATAAGCAGCCCTACACTAAACTACTCTTTTATTATTACTCTTAAATATTATTTTAATGTTTTCATAATTGTAAGCTTTTTTAAAAAATTTTTTTTTAGTAATTTTACAAGATGTGTCATAATTAGATTATTTGAATAGGCCTTTGTGAAGGGCTGCATATAGGTTTAAGCTTATGCAGATACAATGTAGGCTTATGAAAGTGCCCTACAGTAAAGTGGTACAGATTATATGGTGCTTTTCTCTGGGAACTGTTTGTCTTCCAATCTGTGGAATGAGGCTATGCATTCAAGTTGCAACACAAAGATTAAGTATTGATTTGCACGACTGAGGGAATTCACACAAACACTCAACAGCAGCATTCAATACACTCAGCAGTTCCTCAATACTCTGCTGCTCTATAGTGAGTGCTTTCCAATTCCACACATGCAGACCCCATTTTCTGCATGGTTTTGCATTATATCCCCTGATTCAACTCATCATCTCATTATCAGGCTGTCTGTCAGCTGGTTGGGTATGTTCGAGCAGGGAAAGTACAGAACTCTGTCGAGCGTGGGATCACTAGCACGGTGACTGAGAACCACTGCACTGCACTGCTGCACTGGGCTGAATGAAGTCATTTACATGTGATCAGTCATTCCTGTAGTGTTTCAGTACATACAGGTGGGGGGGGGTGTATGTGTGTGCATGGGAGAGAATTCTTACCAGGCCTATTAGATACGGACTCCCAGCATCCCCTAGTAAATGTGAAGTGAAGCCCTGAAAGGCAACTGCAGTGGCTCTTCTGGTTGGTATGACAACGTACTGCAGAGAGAGAGAGAGAGAGAGAGGGGTAAAGGAATGATGAGAACAGGATGGGGTCAGTTTACAATAATGTTACTTTTCATCAGGCCAAAGGTTTGAAATTTCAATAATATAAAAGCAGATCATTTGTAGATGTTTATAAGGCTGGTCCAGTTTATGCATGATTTGTTTTTCTTTCCTCCCACCCGTCCATTTGATGCTACTACTGTGGAAAAGTAAAAGTGTCATTTTTATCAAGATAAGTTATATTTGGGGTCAATGCTTAATCAAATTAAATCTAATGTATTGTAAATGCAATGCTGCTTAGTTTTTGTTTGTGTTTATTTTACTTACTATAACTGCAGCATTTATTGACTTTCTCTGTTTTTATGCTTTAATATTAAATATTCATTACATCTCACATTTTGAATTGCAGACAATTGTTTGTGATGCTTTTGATGACTCACATACTCAGTCAGTCATAGTGAGCATTGCAGCTTTACAATTAGCAAAAAGGTTAGAAAAAATACAGTCTCCGGTAAAACTTCAGAGTTGGCGGTTTGCAGGGTTCTGCACTAAATAAAAGAAGAAATTAAATGAGAAAGTAAGATTTGAATAAGATTTCAAATTTTAAAGCTCATT
Organism: Crenuchus spilurus; assembly: GCA_036984385.1. Lineage (NCBI taxonomy): Eukaryota > Metazoa > Chordata > Actinopteri > Characiformes > Crenuchidae > Crenuchus > Crenuchus spilurus. Next base: position 84,999 of record BRDA01013533.1, on the reverse strand, counting down.
GAAATGTATCACTTTAGATTTTGGGCTAGTTTCTGTTTGTGTAGTGTGACTTTCTGTTACAAAATCTGTAGGAGCTTTGTGGCTAGGGTGTTTCGAGGATGTCTAAAACATTGTCTTTCAGTGTGA
>BRDA01013533.1:25553-77315 GCA_036984385.1 Crenuchus spilurus | reverse complement strand
ATTGACATTTGCCATCTCCACATCATTGCATTTAGTTTTTATTCACAATTTGTTTAGTGTCCCAACTTTTTTGGAATCCGGTTTGTGTATATATACTGACAACTGTAACATCCACACACACACATCTATATATATGTGTGTGTATGAATGTTACAGTAGTGTGTGTGTGTATCTGTGTGTGTATGGATGTTGCAGTAGTGCATGTGTGTGTGTGTGTATGTTACAATAATGTGTGTTTGTGTGTCTGTGTGTGTCTGTATCTGTGTGTATGGATGTTGCAGTGGTGTGTGTGGGGGGGATGTGGGGGGTATGTGTGTGTGTATGGATGTTGCAGTAGTATGTGTGTGTGTGTGTGTGTGTGTGTGTATGTTACAGTAGTGTGTGTTTGTTGCTGTGTGTGTCTGTGTATCTGTGTGTATGGATGTTGCAGTGGTGTGTGTGTGTGGGGGTGTGTGTGTATGGATGTTGCAGTAGTGTGTGTCTGTGTATCTGTGTGTGTACGGATGTTGCAGTAGTGTGTGTTTGTGTGTGTGTGTGTATGGGATGTATATGCACTGATGTTTGTGTTAGTGAACTAGTGTAAGCTCTATTGTCTACGTCTGTATTTTGTGTTTTGTCTGCTGAGAGACCAGAAACACATTCCTTACATGTGCAAATGTACTTGGCCAGTAAAGTCTGATTCTGATACAGATTTAAATGAAATGTGGCAACATCACTTACATACATTTACTAAATCATCATGATGTTAATGACGAGACATGATTTTACACATTATTTCACTTCATTAGAGAGCAAATTGGTTGGTTTTCTGTTGTTAAATGCTATAAATGTAAAAAGACATAAAAACACGGAGGAACTAATCAATAAAACATTAACTCTGATATATACAGTACATGAACCTCACCCATACAGACAAGTACACACTGTGCTCAAATAGTAAAATAGAACTCCAGTAAGCTGGTGAACCTTAGTGTAAGGCCATAAAAGGCAAATAAGGACAGATCGATCAATAATAGACGAGGCTGCTTGCTTAGTGTAGAAATGATCTTATTTTGTCTTTTCGGGAAGGTACATAAGTGGGCAATGAGTAAGGGGTTAGTGTAAAGTGCCCAAGCACATCACTGCTCAATGTTTGATGAGAAGAGCCCACAGCGAGGAACTGAGTACAGCTCATTTCCAGCTCAGTTTCACTAACTGCTAAACCTACTGGAGGTTACTGGGTTGGAAGTCATTCCTTCTGAATTTAACACATCCAGATCTGCTTTAAGGGTCTTAGATTTAAAGGTCTGTTCATGCTTCTGTCCTCTGACAAACGCTACCGCAGCATGCACTGCAAGACCAACAGGCTCAGCAGGAGCTTGTACCTCCAGACAATCAAACTGCTGATATACACATAACATGCTGGACCATCAGAACTGCTGAACACACACAGACTGTTTAACACACAGCTAACAAACATCTTCAAATGCAGTTATTGTTGTGAAATAAGTACTTTTATGCACTTTATCAGTTTTCAGTAGTGTAAGTTTTACATCCATGTTACACTCAGTAATATGTGCAATATTTAATTTTAATATTCATATTCATAGGATATAATTTATACAGTGGTAATCCTACTTAGGAGCATCCCTACTAATGAGTATTCCAAGTAACGAGTCGAGATCTCGGAATATTTTTGTTCCAGGTAACGAGTAATATTCCAGCTAACGAGTAGCGTAAATTTCTTCAAGTATGCCAAACCACTAGGGGCGCTGCGGTCGTATCCTAGATGCTACCGTAGAAGAAGAGGTCAGTCAATACTTTTGACCGCTGTCAAGTAAAAGTGAAAGTGCCTGTTGAAAGCGACGCTAAGGTAGCAAAAGGTAGTGAACAAGAAAGTTAGATACATTTTACTTTTACTTTTCATATGATAAGTGTAACCATGCAGCCGCCAGCCTACACAAGCACCGTCAGTCTCTCTCATTAGCGTCCAGCCTACATGAACGTTGTCGTCGTCACGTGTATGTTTTAAAAAACCCATATAAACACATTATTTAGCATATTAAAGTATACTGTATATTGGCCAGCTGACACGGATTAATCAGTTTTACATGTATTCTTATGGGGAAAATGCATCCAGCTAACGAGCAAACCAGCTAACGAGCTCGGCTCCTGCACGGATTAAACTCGTAAGTAGGGTTACCACTGTATACTGTCTGTCAAATCCCATTTATATTTTATGTCTGTTTTGATGTTTACTATGTAGAGTCTAAATGCATGGTGTCCAATATATCTGCAATTTCAATTTCATTCAGATGTAAACTTCACTTTGACTCAGATATGTCAGATCAGGAAAACTAAACTGTACAATAATTCAGTACTACAGAATCTTCCAGGAAAGCAAATATCATCAAAATGAACAAAATTCTAGTGTCAAGATCGCTGCTCAGCAGTCCAGTCAAATTTTCAAAGTCTATTTGAGATTTCGACATGCAGTTTATGCAATGCTAGGTAAGTATCTGCTGAGATGAAACGTTATTGAGTAACTGTACTTTTGTTGCAATACTTACATAATATTATGGTTAATTGTACTTTATATTTATATAGGGGGCAGCCATGGCCTAGTGGTAACGATCTGGTCTTGTGGTTGCCGGTTCGATCCCCAGAGAGGACATGACTGAAGTGCCACCCTGTGCAAGGCACCTTACCCCGTAACTGCTCCCTGGGCGCTGGTGGATAAGGGCTGCCCACCGCTTTGGGCACAAATTCTCACTTGTGTGTGTGTGTGTGTGTGTGTGTGTGTGTGTGTGTGGTTCACTGCACGAATGGGTTAAATGCGGAGGTCAAATTTCGTTGTGTGCAAATCACATTGCCAAAAAGGTGAATCTTAATCTTATTCAGTGCATCTCCAAAATAAGAATAGCATGAATAGTGTTCATAATTTAATTCAAAAAGGTAAACTGGCATTTAATTTTATATTCATTACCGTTTTTCAAGCCTTATTTTGCTTTAATGTTAATACTGTTTGAATAATAATTTACTCCAATTCAAATATTCTAAAATGTTAAAATGTTAAGATTCTGAATTTCGGGCCCAGAGTGACCCAGTGGACTAAGGTGCTGTCACTTAGCGCTTTTCCCCCAACACGGAACCGGCACCGTTCTGGTTCAAGAACCTAATTTTGAACCGTTCGGCGCATTTCCACCAACAAAAATAGCGCCCCGAACCAGGAACGTTCGTTCGCAGCGGGAACCAAAAAATACTCCGTTTTTGTTTATTTGGTATTCTCCGGAGTTTCAGGAGAAACTTGAGGGGAGTATTAGAAAGGAGAAACTCTGCAGCGAGCTGGTGGAGGATTTAGCTCGGGCAGGTTTTGTTCGTTCAAGAGAGCGAGTGATAGATAAGCTAAAGAAGCTAAAAAAGGACTACAGAGATTCTAAAAAGGAGCTATCGCACAGTGGAGCTGGACGAGGGAATGTACCGGCTCTAGATTTGACTTGTGAAGTGAAACAAGCATTTGTACCAAGAGCACAAATGCTCGCAAGTAGCCGATGCGCTCCGGCATCTTTGTTTATAATTCCGCTTTGTTGATGACGTACACCGTGACGTATCCTCGGTTCAACTAGTGGAAACGCAGGCTGGTTCACTAAAAAGCACCGAGGTTCTCATAAGCCCGAACGGCACCAGTTCAAGAACCAGAGTTATTTTGGTGGAAAAGTGCTAACTATGATCTGAGGATCGCGAATTTGAATCCCTCTTGAAACTCTTCCTAGCACTATAAACAATGTTGACTGACTCTTGTGTCTCCCGGGCGATACATCAGAACTTGAGATGTGCCAAAATTCCTATCAATGTAAAATATATCTGCTAACTAATAATATGCTAACTGGGATTCAGACTAGCATTACACAGTAATAGCCATACCCCTGCATCACACATCACCAGCTTAACATTTGAAACTTCTACTTTTTACTTTTTATTTATTTAGTTTTAAAACTATTTTTACCCCGATTCCCTTCCACTGTGATTTTAGTAGCCAACTAGTGTTATCAGTCATTTTATCAGTAGTTTTTATCATCTCTCTCCAATACTAGCAATGTCCCTGAATCTTGGTAGGGGGATGAATCGCTGCTGGACAGCTAGCACGCTCGGAGTAAAGTGCAGATCCCCGGTTCTGATGTATCACCCGGCAGACGCCAGAGTCAGTCGACACTGTTTACAGTGCTAGGGAGAGTGCACCATCTCGTCCACCTGAAGAGAGAGCACGGCCAGTTTTGTTCTCTCAAGGCCTCGGCTGTCGATGGCAAGTAGCAGATTCGGATTTGAACTCGTGATCCTCGGATCATAGCGGCAGCTCCTTCGTCCGCTGAGCCACTTGGGGCTCATCCTGACACCTGATGTGTGCCAACCTTGACACTAAAGCTCACTCTGGTACTTACATAAGCTCCTATGATGCTCTTCTTGGCCACAACGAAGATGAGGCAGATGAAGATGGCCGAGCCCAACATGCTGACGGCACACACCAGAGGGTCGGCCCGCTCTGTCTTCTGTCGGCAAAACCGTGTGGTGGCCGCTCCGATCACCACACCCAGCAGCCCAGTCACACATGTGATCGCCCCGAAGATCAGACTGAACAGAGGGAGACACAATGACAACAGGACTGTCAGAACACACGCTATACCTGGAGATTCATACTGTATAGAAACAAACATTTAACCCCTTAACTGCTGACTTACTGCGGAGTTATTAATCTGTTTAAGTATCATTACTCTAAAGATTATTATATACAGGCCCATAGAGCTCAAAGAACATAAGCTGTTTGTTTATATTATTGTCTTATAATGTCTCAATACATTACAATGCACTGATAATGATGAGGTGAGTCAATACCAAATTAAAACCATAATCACAGTGAAATCTGAACTGCAGTGATGCTCTGAAGTAATGTATAGTAAACAGGAACTGAATTGTGGAGTGATTTACAGCCCTTGTGTGTAGACTTGTGAGGACCAGCTGTCACAGGTCTGTTACAGTTAAATGACATTTTGCTCTGTATGTGAGTATATACGTGTGTATGTGGTCATACCTGTCTCTGCTGCTGCAGGGTTGGTCAGTGCAGCTCACGGCGGTCTTCTGCACTACCTGAGCTCTGAACAGATACTGTGGGATCCAGATTCCAAATGCTCCCGTCGCAAAAGAAACAGCCGCCGAAGCCAGAGATGAGAACATGTAACTACGGCTAAAGCACAAAAATACAAAACTCAAAATCAGCTGAAAAACATCTGTGGTAGAGCTGTACCAATACTGATAATCTCTTCATAAAACAAGAGAACAGACTGTGGAGGATACGGTCACATCTCTACATCTGTGGTCAGAGATTCTCTGCTTTTCCTTTCTTCTCTCACTCTTTCATACCTTTTTAATGAATGAACATCTTTGACTTCAGCAGTTTTGCTATAGTATGTCACTAGCCTACTTCTTTGTCTTGTCTCCCTTTTTGAGGGTCTTACTTTTTGCCGAGGGCCTTCATGTCACAGATCCAGGAGGTGCGGGTTTTAATGCGACTGCTGGGTTGGTCAGCGCTACCTCTCTTGGGCTCAGGGACGAAGAGCAGGATCAAAGCTCCAGCTGTCATCCCCAGCAGAGGAGACACCTACAGAGAGGAGAGAGGGGTTTGTAAGCAAAGTACACACAGCTATGAGGCTAATGTAGCTACCCAGAAAAGGACAGTTAGCATTGTGTAAAGTGCATGTCTATCAGAACACTTGACTCTAACTGGGTGAAGGTGTTATATAATCACTAATAGTTATGTGGCTTCTGACACTGTACGATAATATATATATATATATATATATATATATAAAAAGTACAGACAAAAGTCAGGTTTGTCAAGTCAAGTTTTTAGCTATGCCAGGTAGCTATGCCACAGTTTAGCACTATGTAAACATGGACAGGCAGGGAGACAAAAAACAACAGAAATATCTCTCCCTTGTAGCTGTTAGCACATGTAGTCTTCCAGGCCTAGAGCTACAGAGATGGATGGACAGACAGATTGATAGATGGATAAATAGATAGACACAGATACAGAAAGATACAGACAGATAATGTCTGACTGTAAAGATACAGGCAGACAACAAATAGTAGATAGATAGATAGATAGATAGATAGATAGATAGATAGATAGATAGATAGATAGATAGATAGATAGATAGATAGATAGATAGATAGATAGACAGACAGACAGACAGACAGACGGATAGAAAGAGGGTGACAGGCAGACAGACAGAAAGATACAGACAGACAAACAGATAGATCTCTCTCTCTCTTTCTTTATTTCTCTCTCTCAGAGGGTATCAGCTGTAGTCTATTACCAGGCCCTGAGCAATTACCTCCTTTTTCATCTGAGGGTGTGTATGGCTGTTTGTTTATATGTATGTGCGTGTGTGTGTGTGTGTGTGTGTGTGTGTGTGTAAAAGTATCTACAGGGATGCAGTGCACATGGTTTCATCCCCTCTGAACACAAAACCAATTCTGTCTGTCAGATGGAATCCTCTCACAGATATTTTATACCACTTTAATACTCAGATTTGTGTGTGTGTGTGTGTGTGTGTGTGTGTGTGTGTGTGTGTGTGTGTCCCCGTGACTGAACTGTGAATCTGCATAGCGAATGAGAAGTGAGAGCCTCATCCACTTGACCGCTGCTGTTTGATGCATTCAGCTGTGCTTCTTTTGTGTGTGTGTGTGTGTGTGTGTGTACTATAGGCTAAGTGTGTACTAAAGAGCTGCAGTCTCTGTTGAAATTCAGGCTTTGCTTTATTAGATCCAGCATCCCAAACCCTGAGATCTGCCTGACTTGCCCTTTTACTGCTAATCTCAGATTTGCTCTCAGTTTAATAATTGAAGGGACAGTTCAGCAAAAATGACATTTGCCTGATAAGCTAACAGATGTAGTTTCAGTTGTGTCCTCTTAAAGAACAGTGCTGATGCAGTAACGGCCATCTCTTGAAGGATGGTTTCAAAATTTCCATCCTTCAGTGCATCCATTGCAGTCTCCAACCCATTCACCGGGCACAAGGCAGGGCGTTAAACAATATCTAAGCCCAAAGCCAGCACACGGGGAGAACATGGAACACCACCCAGATAAGGATTTGAACCCAAGACCTTCAGAACTTCCTTCATCTTAATGTTTTTGGTGTTGTTAGTCTTGTGTGGGAGCTACAAGTAAAGTACCTAACAAGTAACAGCCATCAGTAAGCGTTGTGCACACTTGGCACAAACTGTATCAGTTTATTACTGTTACTGACAGAGTGGTTAGTATATTAGAAATGCCTACTCTATACTCAATGGTCTGCATACAGCAGGGGTGCCAAACTCCAGTCCTGGAGGGGCGGTATCCAGCAGGTTTTTAATCAGGAATATCACCAAACTGTGCAAGAATCCGGATCTCCAGGACTGGAGTTTGGCACCCCTGGCCTACAGGTAGTGATGCAGGTTTACAGTTACTGACTGTAGCCCCCCATCCATCAATGGATACAGACCACCATGGAACCTCAACTGACCGCAGAGGGGATGGAAAGTGCAGCTCATTGTTTTTCCTTCCTTGACTTTGGAAGATTAATATCAATCCTCCTTCCCACCATAACTCGTCTGTAATTCTCCACAGGTAACACTACCTACTCTCCAAAAACAATTTGTCCTACATTCGATCTCTCCGCCTCCTTTTTCTTCTCAAAAGGAAGGCCGTGGTGTCCTCAAGAGGGATGCAAAACAAGCGGAAAGCAGCACACTGTTTTTTCCCCTCTAAAGCAGGATACGGCTGGTAGGGAGCCCTCATCTGATTGTTATTTTTCTACTCGTTTAAAGTGCTGTTGATGATTAACTGCCCTCAGAATCCCTTCCACCCTCAAGTCTCCCCTCTTTTTTCTCAACTCATCTCTCTGGCAGAAGGTCGGTCTTGAACAATGTGGCCGTGCACTTCTGTTTAGATGAGCGCTTTGAAAAACAAGCAGACAAAAATGGCGCCGTCACTTTCGAAGCCCATATAACTGCTACACCACTTGCTGGGTTGCTGGGTTGAGGAGGAACACCCACCCTGGTATTTCTTTACAGCATATCACTCAAGGACAGAAAGTTCTCACGTTTTTTTTGTTTTTTTTTGTAATGAGGCTGAAAATTTTCACCTCTTAATTTTTTTTTCACTGTGTGAGATGTCTGTATCTCATAGCTTCAATTACAATTTCCCCCCCTTACCTTAAATATAGCTGATTAGTTGAGGTAAACGTTATAGTAATATTGCATCTCCAAAAATGGGTTCATTTGTTTTCAAAATGTAATTGAAAAGAATAAACTTATAGATTTTATATTCATTATATGTAAAGTAACATATTACAAGTCTTTTTTGTTTTACTGTTGACACTTTGACTAAGTAATTCACTCAAATAATTTGATATTATTGATTCTAAAAGAAAAGTGACATTTAAGTATCAAAAAACAAAAAAAAAGACAAAAATATTTCACTTTTTACATGCAATGGATTTAAAATATATTAAGTTTAAATTTTTGAATTAAATTATAAACAACAATAAATATATATTCATTCAACTATATTTTTATTTTTGAAGATGTGCTAGTGTAACCCTCCTGCCACAGCCCCGTCTCTGTCCAAGTGCTCTGTGTTTGTTTATGTTTCCCACGTGCCATACTGTTTCCATGTACTCTTGTTGTTTACGTTTTCCACGTGTCTTGTTCATGTCATGTCTCCACAGACATGTGGAGTACTCCAAAGAGTATTTTGCGCTCTTCAATAAAGCATTCGAGATTACTTAAAATCTGACGGACATGTGAGACTGACATTAGCTACATTAGCCTGGTGGCTACAGTGCAAAACTAATGTAGTAAAGTTAGAATTCTAAACATGTTTTGGCTTGAAGACTTCATTTGAGTGAAGGAAAGACACATTTGATTCTTTGCTACTCACACCTGCCAACATTTTGTTGTGTGCGTTTCCCTATTTTTAACCCTTTCACTGTGTTACTGATTGGTCATTTGTCTGACTGATCTTCTGACTTCAGAGTGATTCATATCATGGGCGTCACTAGAATGTACAAACACTGGGGGTTTATTCTTTGGGATTATGAGTCGTGGGGTGCTTGAAGTTGGTGTTGGTGGGTCAGGACAGGTGGTTGGTCTGTGGGCAGAGTCCAGGGCAGGGTGGAGAGTGAACATGAGCTTGGAGCGACGATATCTCAAAGATTGGGATCATTGTCAGGGCCCAGGGGCATCAGCAGGAGTGGGCGTTCTGGACTGAAGCCCTAAATGTTTAGACGCAAGCTGCAAATGTTTTTTGAAAGAGAAAGTAAAGTTTTTGCATTGTTTGCCAGGTGCTCCCCCTTTTGCTCCCCCCTCCTTCACCCAGACTTCATTGCCAGTGAGATTTTGTGGAAAATATCCTTCTTATTCAGTGCTTAATGTTGACAGGTACAGCTAAACTATTTCTTCAAGAGGCGGCTACACCCCTCATTTACTGTGTAGTCATCATAGACTTTTTCAACATAGCTGTTTTTCAAGAGTCCACAATAGAAACTCATAATGAAGTACACCTGTTAACTTCAGTACTCACCTGTTAAAGTTTATGGGTTGAAAAGAAGAAAAAAGGCCCACTTTGTGTAGCGGAGAAGGCTTAATAAATGGCAAAGAGGGAAAAATCTTAAACACTTTCACGGGAGCCTCTTGCCTTTACGAGGCTCTACTAGAGTCTTTCTTTCTCCTGTTTCATTGCTTGTCTTTCTAAGCTGCTTCACATCCTTTCTCCCTATCCACCTCCTCTCTGTCCTTAAAGAAGGTTGCAGACAATGTATGTTTCTCTTTCTCCAGTGCCTCAATATGTTCAGCTGGTAGCATTACATAGAAGTGAGACTATTCAGTGTTATTTTCAGATGGGGCTGCGATATATCAAGCTCAGTGAGAAATATCCTGAAACAAATGTGTCTTTGTGCTTCCCCAGGCCAATCTGGTAGAATAGTGAAAGCCTACCTTTAGGTAGGAGGTAGAGCTAAGACTGGAGCATAGCACTAACAGGGAGATTTGATATGTCCGGTGTGAGTAGGACCCCAGGGACAAGGTGGTATGGCTAAATTAAAGCTACAGTTTGCTTGACTGACAGTGTGGCTCTGTTGCTTTTTCCAGAAGGTATTTTGGAATTCACCTGTCCACTGTTGGGTATTTGATGACTATTTTAGACTAGGATTTATGGAAGTAAAGGGAGGTGTGAATGTATTTCTGTGTATTTGTGGGTGTACATTCTTTTTTTCCAGCAACTTTGTCCTCATTTATACTCATATAGACACAACCAAAGGCACACACCCGTGTTTGGGCTTATAGGCTCCATTTAGATAAAATGAAAAACTGTATTTGCTAAACTCTCACCTGCCAACACTTCTGGTTTTCGTAGGAGTTTAGCTATTTTTAACCCTTTACCCTGCTGTGTTCTCAACTCATCATTTCTCTGGCAAATCTCAATTTCATGGGTGTCCCTAGAATGCAAATACATTTGGGATTTATTCCTGGGAATTATGAGTCATTGTGGTGGCCCCCTGGTGATTAATTTTATTTTGGGGCTATGGGGGCAGTGAAGATGAGTCCAAAGTGGTGATACTTTTGGGGCTACAGCCATGGCTCAAGACAGGACACTGGACTTAAACCCTGATTTTTTTATGCCAGCCCCAAATGCTTTTTGAATGTGAAAGTAAATGTGTTGCCTGGTTTTTCATATGGATTTTAGACTCGGTGTAGTGTACTGTGTAGTAGTGCAGAACTAGAACTAGCTTACCCTCAGAGCCCAGTGCCAGTCCCCGGCAGCATCTTTAGCACTGGATCCCAAGATGTAGCCGAGACCACTGCAGCAGAAAGAAAAACATGTATATTTGAACATAATGAAGTAAACAAACAATTAATATTTGAATCAAAGGCTAAAGTAGACAAATGATTAGTCTAGTGTCTATCCTTAAATAGCTTATGCAATGCATACCCCTATCTATCTTTCTCTCGTTCCATCTCTGCTGTTCTTTATTCCTCTCTCGTTGCCCTCTCAGAAGAGCAGAGTCACGCTAGGTGAAAAATTCATGCTTTGGGAGAACACGCTGTTCTCAGATCAGACACAGCGCATACTAATGCCACCGACCCTGGCAGCGAGAGTCTCGAGCAGTTATCACTGCTCATTAGAGAGAGACCCTGGCCTTTCCCTAGTTTCAATCATTTTGGGCTGTGTAAATGATTAATGGTGGGCTATTTGTCAGATAAGCTGCCTGTATCTGTCAGAATGGGAGTTTCAGTTCATCTTAAAAGTGGAAGTTCACCCAAATTCAAGATTTCCCTTATGTGTAGTGATTTTACATTAAAAGTACACAAGTAGGGGGGCACGGTGGCTTAGTGGTTAGCACGTTCGCCTCTCAGCGCTGGGGTCTTGGGTTCAATTCCCCATCTGAGCGGAGTTTCCATGTTCTCCCCGTGTCTGCGTGGGTTTCCTCCGGGGTCTCCGGTTTCCTCCCACAGTCCAAAAACATGGAGGTCAGGTGAATTGGGTACTCTAAAAAAATTGTCCGTAGGTGTGTCTCTGTCTGTCTGTGTGTGTGTGTGTGTCTCCCAGCGATGGACTGGCGCCCTGTCCTGGGCTTAGTTGAATAGTGTAATGCCCTGCCCTGCGCCCAGTGAGGGGGTGGGGGACTAACCGCGACCCTAATAAGGATTAAGCGGGTGTGATAATGAATGAATGAATGAGTACACAAGTAGTCAAATATAACTTGTATAAATACTTCAGTATACTGTTGCAGACCAAAGAAGAGCAAGTATCTCCAAAATGTTAACTTATAGCAGAATTTTCTTTACTTTGAATGCCAATTTAAAAAAAGTTGGGACGCTATGTAAAATGGAAATTAATGTAAATAAAAACAATGAAATGATTTGCAAATCTCAGACACATATTTTATTCACAACAGAAAATACAACATATCAGATGTTGAAAGTGAGACATTAATATTTCCCAAAAAATATGAATTCATTTAGAAGGTGGGACAGAGGCAACAAAAGGCTAGAAAAGTAAGTGGTAGTAATGTGGTATGCAAACTTATGTAAACAACAATCTGGGAAGTGGGGAGACTAACTGCTGTTGTTTTAGGAGAGGAATAGCATTCTAGTTGCTCAAATGTCCACATGATGTGCCAAATGTTTTCTACTGGTGAAAAGGTCTGAACTGCGGCAGGCCAGTTTAGCATTCTAACTATACTTCTGCAAAGCCTTGCTGTTGTGATGGATGCAGTATGTGGTTTAGCATTGTCTTGCTCAAAGATACAAGGCCTTCCCTGAAAGAGACGGTGCCTGGATGGCAGCATATGTTCTTCTAAAACCTCTAAATACTGTTTAGCATTGATAGTGTCGTTCCAAATGTGTGTTCACAGATTTCTGAAAGTGTTCCTGAGCCCATGCAGTGATATGCAGTACAGAATCAATCTAGTTTTAAAGCAGTGATATCTGAGGGCCCGACGATCACGAGCATCCAGTATTGACCATTGGCCTTGTCCCTTGAATACAGAGACTTCTCCAGATTCTCTGAATATTCTGATGATATTATGTATTGTAGATGGCAGGATTTTACAAGTCTTTGAAATGTTATGTTGAGGAATATTTTTCTGAAATTTTTCAAAATTTGAGATGTATTTTTTCACAAATTGGGGAATCTTTGCCTCTGAGAATGTCTGCCTGTCTAAAATGCAATTTTTATACCCAGTCATGTAACTTAGTTGCAGCTGTTTTTCTTTAGTACCAGTTACTTTTCCAGCCTCTGTCCCAACTTTTTAAAGATGAGTTGCTGCCTTCAAGTTCTAAATGAATTCATATTTCTCATGAAATGTCTCACTTTCAACATCTGATATGTTCTATGTTCTACTGTGAATAAAATATGTGTCTATGAGATTTGCAAACGCTGTAACTTAATGTAAAAATGTTATAGCCATGGCCTCGTGAGTTTTCTGTGGTGTGGTTTGATTATTAGAGCCTGTTTTCCTCCGAGGGTGTGAGGTGTAAGACATGCTGAAGGTGGACCTGTACCTCCTGGTATCTGAGGAATCTGTGAGTCACAGCTGTTCAGACACAGACCAAACTCTCTCAGCTTTGTATCCTGTTTACTCTCTGATAATGTTCATAATTACTGTGTTATGACCCGACTGCGGAGGAAACCAACTCGCACACTTGCTGATTGTGGTGACTCCTCTCTGTTTGCAGTCTGCCTGAGTGATTATTTGACTTAGTTAAATTGTTACAGAAGAATGTCTTAAAATATATGCTGTATAGAGTTGTGATGATGGTACATATTACCAGTCAAAAGTTTGGAAACATGGGCCCAGAAAGCTTTCTTTAAAAAAAAGTGTGCCTCTTATACTCATTAGAACCTCCAGATTGCATTCAATTCTTATAACTGAAGAATAGGGGCAGTCATGGTCTGGTGGTTAGTAATCTGTTCTTGTGATCGGAAGGTCACCAGTTTGATCCCCGGACAGGCCATGACTGAAGTGCCATTGAGCAAGGCTACTGACCTTCTTCAAGACTAGAAATCCTGCAATAGCATCTTAGTTGGTTCCCCATGTTGTTGCTGGAGAGAATGCCAAGAGCATGTTAAGCTATAGTCATCAGCTATCAGGGGACCACTAAGAAGGTAGCATGCAATTTGTTATAAACACTCAAGTAGTCATTATTCAACATGCATTATTTCATTGTTTATGTCTATTAAGTGGGAAACTGTAAGGATGAACAAATTGGGGAAAATATGTCATTTTGCACAAATATTGCAACTGCAATTCTAATTGCAATACTTTCTAAAACTAAGGTTCAGGCCTGTTTTTTTGTTCAGGGCTTAACCTTTAATATAATGTGCCATATTACTGATCAATTGTGGTTGTGATGGTATAAGGATGTCACATGGAGGTTTGGTTGCCCTGGATTGGTCCAACTTATCTACACAAAGTTCACAAACTCTGTCTTAGGTTATATATCCCTGCTTAAAATGTAAGACATTTTTAAATTGTGATTTCAATATAAAAAATGAAAAAGCCCTAAACACCTGCAGCCCTAGGAGCCTTTCTCTGATGTACCAAATGTTTAATTGATAGTATACATTATTGTGTCAATTTTCGCTTTTTGATTTCCATTTTGATGCCTTTAGATTTCAATCCATTTCAATACCTCTCTTCGCTCAATATGTGACTGATTCTCTCATTTTTATTCACTTGGACTCTCTTCTACTCTCAGATGCCCTTGGACCTTGCCCCAATTGTGCCAAAAAAGAGCCTCATGAATAGCAAACTCAAGTGGCTGGAAATTAAATGCACTTATTTTTGAAAGGGCATCATAACCTTTTTCTTCTGAAAAGGCATCATAACCTCTTGCTACTAAAAAGCTCTTCAGTGTTATGATAACCATAAAGATTTATGATTATGACAACTGGGAAGTGCACTTTCTGCCATAAAGGCCAAGTGTGTTTTTAGTGCATGGAGATAGATACCTTTGCTAAGATCAGAACAAACATTCTCAAGTTGACTTATGATAACGGTAAAATGTATTAGGACAAACATTTACATGTGGGAGCCAAAGAGTCCGACCACCAAAGAAATATGATGACTGGCTTTGATAATATAGCAGTATGATATTAAAACAGGAAAGGCGTCACATTCCATCAACTTCATTCGTCTTCTGTATGAAAGCTCTGGCAAGCAGCTGAGATTAGCTGAATCTGTTCCAGAGCATTCCTCGCTTCACCAATTCATAAAGACAGCAGATAAGATCGTTACTCTTGAAGGACGAAAGGGATTTAGATAGCATATGGAAACGAACACTAAAAGCCATAGAGCAGAACAGGGCAAATGAAGGAAGCCCCTGAAGATACAAATGTCTTATTGATGCATTCACCTTGATACTTCTGTTGACAAGCACAAAGAGAGATTATGATCTGAAATACAGCTAAAGAACATGTGTACCTTTCTGAGTTAATTGAACAAATCATTGTTCTGAAACAACCAACGTATATGCTCAAAAATGCTAAAAAAAAAGGTTCCCTAAAAAAAACTCACTTTATAAATATTATTATTATTATTATTATTATTATTTACCAGTCATCCATTAAAAAGTTTACTTCTTCAATGGCTTCCAAAAAAGAAGGTACTATTGAAACGGTACAGCATGTACCTTTGAAATTATACCTTCCAGAACAGTTTGATAGCCTGTTGGCCTTGTTATTCTTATATGGCTGGGTTTTTTCATTCCATTTGGGTCGGAACATTCCAGCTCACATATGCTTCCTGTGTTCCCAGGCACATGGCGACAACCAGGCTCAAACCAGGTAAACCTCATTGTTTACAATTAATCACCCAGATCGGGCAAATAGACGGACAGATAGCCAAGCCATTACGTACCTCACAAATGGGTGTGAATGTGACGATGTTCATGTCCAGTGTGGTGAAAAATCAATTGTGAACGACCCCAAATGCACTGTAGTTGATCAGATAAGGAATGTTTGGTGTAAACATAAAAGCAATTTGATCTTTCCATCCTGAATATGATGTTAAAGTAATCAGGTCACTAATGGCTGAATAATGACATTTTAAAACATGTATAACTTAACCACGGGGATGGGTGGATTGATCAGTATTTGGTGACACAGGAAGCATTTCATTAAAGTGAAGAGTAGAAGGTGAAAAGAAGATGACTTCTACAACAGGGTAATCCAGTGTGCTCCCTCAAGAGGCACAAGTTGAAAGGTTTGGCCCGCAGAGTCTCCCAACCTAAACCTCATTAAGGGTACCCAAACATTTGTATTGTTTGCTTTTCATATAGTTTATATGTATATATGCCAGCTTTCTTGGCATTTTCTCAGTCAGCTTTATGAGGTAGTCACCTGGAATGGCTTTCAGTTAACAGCTTTGTCTTGTCAAGAGTTAATGACTTGCATTTCTTGCCTCTTAATGTGTTTGAAACATCAGTTGTGTGTCTACTTTGAATAATCTAAAATCTAAAACATTTTGGTTTGTTTAACACTTTTAAGTTTACTACATGATTCCTTATGTGTCCCTTCATAGTCTGGATGACTATGAATGTAAGAAAAAAAGAAAAACTTTGAAAAACATCCACTCTGCCTATATGGACTTCCTACATTAAGAGACTAAATGTGGCAATGTAAACCTGTAAAGAGAGATGTAATCATATACTTACTTGGAAACCACAAGGCCTGAAACATGCAGAGTAATAGCTTAGATATGAATGTATTTGGCAGTTACTATTACTTTGAACTTATTACCTTTCTAAAAATAACAGAGTCCAGACTACATGTGACATGTCTACTGTCTGAGCCACTGGTGACTAAGCAGAATAAGAATAAAAGAAGAGAAGAAGAGAAAGTGACTGTGCACCCATCAAAGGCAGAAGAAGAACATGATCTCAGTATTGATATATGAAGTTAGGTTCAGTCTATAGTAACAGTCACTTTTGACTTTTAGTTCAGTCTCTCTTTCACATTAGTGAGATTTACTGACAAGAGAGACGTTTTCTGTCTCCTGAGGGGAATCGATTTCCTGTCAGGGCGCACTCTCGTGCCTAAGCTCACTTCCTGGAGATGGTCATAACAACCTGGTTATAGATAAACAGTTGGTGGGTTTAACAGGAAGTGAGGCGGTGGGTTCGGGGTTCCAGTCGTTGGCCTCTCATTGTTTCGGCTGATGAGCGCTTTGTTCGGTTTGAACCTCCTGAGCTTCTACACCCTCCTGTGTTAGCTGTTTCTCCTTCCTGACCTTTTCTTCAACTGCAGTCAATCTCTCATCAATGCTACAAAAAGCGCCACGGCTGGATGTTTGAATGGAGGAATCAGGACTGTTTTCACTTATTGTGCTGTTTTAAAATATGAAACATTGAACAGGCCAGAGGTTTTATGTCATTTTTGTACTTGGAGACCATTAGGATTTGTGTATATCCACTTACAAAATGTGTGATGACTAAATGTTCATACCATTTGTGCCTCGCAATGGAGGAGCATTAGGAGCAACCCCAACTTTTATTAGAGGTGGAGCAAAGCATCTTATACTCAGGTTATACTGATTCACTATAACATTAAAACGACCTCCTTATTTTTACATTGTCCATTTTATCAGCACCACTTACCACTTTGTTCTATAGTTTCTCAAGCTTCATGCTCCTCTCTTCAGTGGTCAAGACCTTCACAGGACCACCACTGAGCAGGTGTTATTTGGTGGTGGACCATTCTCATCACAACTCTGTTGTGTGTCATTCAACACACACTAAAACACCACCACCACGTCAGTGTCACTGCAGTGCTGAGAATGATCCACCACCGAAATCAAATAACCTGCTCAGTTATTGTCTTGAACATTGAAGAACAGAGTGCACCTACAGTACCAGTAAAAGGTTTGGACAAACCTTCTCATTCAATGTTTTTATATTTTCCCACAAATAATAACACTCAGAACTAAAACATGTCACACTAAAGCGATGGTGTGCAACGCTGCCACCTGAAGACAGGTGTGAAAACAAATAGTGTCAGAGAACAGGTGTACAAAACAAAGGCTGCAGCTGGACCACACCAGCACTCTCTAAAACAGAACATAAACCTGTAAGAGTGATGTTAACTGTTCATTGATCCATTTCATTAGTCTTTTGTATTTATTTCTCATTGTGTTCTGTATGTAAAACTGTAGTTATTCTATATAAAATGTATTTTCGTTCATATTTTGGAGTGTCTGGAACAGAATAATTGAATTTACATTATTTCTTATGAGAATTATTGCTTCAGTTATCATTCGTTTCAGTTATCATCAGCACTTCAGAACAGATTAATGATGAAAACTGAGACAACACTGTACATAAATTTGGATTTAAACTTCTCTGACATGGGACTGAGAACACAGCCATGCTATGAATACTGCAGTACGTCTGCTTGTCATTTACTGTGTGTCTTATCTCTCCCTCTCCTGTGGGTTTGGACATGGGACAAAACAACCCCGTGTAGCTCAGAAAACAACTCAACCGCAATGCACTGTGGAGAGTTTTCGCAGCAAATAAGAACACTCCCCCATGTACCTTGCCAAAGCTCACATCCATATTTTATCAGCCTTTCCATGTTTGTTTTCCCATCTTTCTTCTTTTTTTTTTTGCTAATCGTTTCCACCTCAGCACATAAATGACAAACACTAAGTGACTAAGAATGGGGGCTTTGAGGCTTTCATTAACAGGCCCGTCCATGTGGGTGCATTTTGAACTTCGATCTCTGTTTCTAGGCACGTCCTGCCCGTCCTGCTTTTCGGTCCGTGGCGGTGGCTGTACAAAAAGGTTTGCGTGCCACCAGGCTCGCTTCTGTAGATTTGACCTTTACTGAGCTGAGGTGATGGTGCAGATAATAAAATTTACAGCCACTTGGCTTGCAAATGACCTGTTTTTTATTTAAAACTGCTCTGGCACAGATTGAAACTCAAGAATAAAAGGAAAATCTTAATGTGACAAAGTCCAGTGAAAAGTGTAGTAAGTCATAAGATTCACTTTCAATGCAAGTTGCATCTCTTTTTTGACTTGTATGAACATTCTGGGGTAGGGGACTCACCAAGACCATGATCAGGATTAAGCAGAAGACAACAGATGAATGGATGGATGGATGGACTTTTCAAAATTCAAGTTACCAGCAGCCTTAAATTTAGCTAATGTCCTTTGGAGTTGGGAAGACGCTAGCATCCCATTAAGCCTGCTAGCTGTAATCCTAAACTTCAGCTTCATCGACCCTGTCACCATCAGCCTTAACCCGGCAATGACCTCTGCTCAAAGTATGTTAGGTTACGATGGAAAACATTTACTGAAATAGACTTCAGGTTCCCTACATGACAGTTGAAATTGGTTGAAGTCTTGGGGAAAACTCGAGCTGATGTCTTCATATCAGCCTTATTCACACAGTAGACACATCACATTCAGGATAGAAAGATCAAATTGCACTAAAAGGTCTTATTGCTGTAGTCCTTGATTTTGTTGCCTTTGATGTATACACCTGATAGGCTGGCTCACTTGTCAATGTTTTTTTAGCTGGTGGACTTGTTAACTGGCTAAGCACCCTGTTCTCACCCGTATTTGTAACAGTGATACTGAATTTATTCCTTAATTTGTCTTATTTACAGATAAAATGACCAAATAATGTGAAAAAGTTAACATGATGAAGTGATTTATGCATAAATACATTCTTTCATAGCAACTGTTGAAGCTCAACTTGGCAAAATATTGAAATTAGTCACATCAGACCATTGTGAAGTTGGTCACTGTGTAATGTTTAGATCCCAACTTAAATAATAAATGGTACACAGGAGCACTAATCAAAATTTGGTAAACTGGAAACATCACAGAATTTGCCCGATGCTAATGTTGGCGCAATTTAGCTAAACTTAAAAAAAAGTGAGCTAAACCAAATCTGATCAATCTTAACTGAGACTTTGCTCCCCAATATGCTCCCGCCCATATGCTTCGTTGACTCACCCTATCACTTGTAATGTCTCTGACTCTAGGAGGGCGCAGACTAACACAGGCCTCCTCAGATGCATGTGAAGTCAGGCTCCGCCTCTTTTCTAGCTGCTGCCAAACTTTGCTGCGCTCGGAGGAAAGTGCAGGATCCACAGTTCTGATGGATCACCTGGCAGACGCCTGAGACAGCTGACATTGCTTAATAGTTCTGGGGAGAGAGCGCCATTGTGGCCACCCAGAGATGGCATGGCCAATTTTGCTCTCACGGACCCCGGCTACCGATGGCAAAAAGCAAAACCGGGATTCGAACTCATGAACCTCTGATCACATTGACAGAGTGACCCCACATTGACAAAACTTATTTGTCTGAATGGGACTTTTTATTAGCTGATCTATTAGATGTTTACCTTCCCAGTGGAATGGCCAGGTAGAAGACAGAAAGCATCATGGTCCTGGTGTTGCTGGTGAACAGGTCCCCGATGATGGTGGGAGAAATTGAGGAGTAGCTGGACTCTCCAATGCCCACCAGGCCTCTGGACAGCACAAACACCCAATAGTACTGTAGGAAGAGGAAGAACATGTGATCAGAGAGAAAGCAGATGGATTTAAGCCTAGTCTGTGATTTAGACACATATTTCCAGCCAAAAATGGCTAGCTGAGGTTGAAGTTACAACAAATATTGCCATTGCAGTGTTTTTTCTCTGTTGTTTCAGTTGTGACAAATATTTCTGTGCATTTTTGCTGTTTTAAGATGCTTCTTTCACCAATTCTGACATGAACCGACCAGAACAGAGGCTTTTCCTCTGTCAAAAATAGATCCATCCTTTAACCAGAAGGCCTATCCAGCTTATTCAGCAACACTCCTTCATAAATCTGTTCTCTTTTAGTGAAGGTAACAGAACTACTGGGTGTGGATTTCCCAAGAACATAGAGATGTGTAGAAAAAGCTGAATGTAGAACATGACCTTTTGCATGACCTTGCTATTAGAATACTATATATTCTTATGGGATGCAATTTAAAACAATAGACTTTGAACTAGCATTTAGCTTTGGTCTCGAAAAGGAGCGTTCAACATGTGGACAATGCACTCTGACCCAGGAGTGCTGGTTTAATGGTTAGAACATGGGGAAGGAAGCTAAAGCAGCCCTTCCCAAAAGGGGAACTAGACTAGGTGGGGTACGACTGTCCATGTGGAGACATTGTTGAAGATTGTTGTGCGTGGGTTACAGTTAGAGCTTGGCTAGAATATGGGTCAGTAGATCTCCTCTGAGATAAGAAAGCTAGTTCAAGATCTTCCTACACACTCTGGCCCTCCCTTTCGGTCTCCTCTCAGACAATACTTCCTGTCTTTTGGTTCATTTTCACACCTCGTATGCTTTTAAAAGTAACCTCTTTAAATGTTCCTTAATAATACAGTATATGCCCAAATGTTTGTGGACACCCATTCTTAGGAATGCATTCAATGTTAAATTGCACACACACAGCTTGGTAGAGAAGTGCTGCCAATAGGACTCTCTGGACCTACTGGCACCATGTTCAATGCCAGACATACAAAGCCTCCCTTTATATAAGTCCTCAGAGCTCCAAAATCTAGTAGAGAAGCTTACATAGACAGTAGAGGCAGTTTCTGTAACAAAAACAATATAAATGTGCTTTTTAATTGATTTAAGAAGAAACAATGAATGTGTCCCAATACGTTTTGCTTAAAGACTATAGAGAAAAACACTATAAAGGCCTTACCATGACACATTCACCAACATACGGCAGTAGTCACAAACCTTCTATCTGCAGATCTGCCTTTCTGTAGGTTTCACCTCCAAGCAAAATCGAACCCCGCTCATTAGCTAATTAAGAACTTCTGAAGGCAATAATTAGATGGATCAGGTGGAGTCGATTGAAGCTAAAGTCTGTATGATGGCAGATCTCCAGGATCAGGCTTGGTGACCACTATTTTCACCTGAGGAAGTCATTGCCCTAAATAATCATTTTTAGCATTATTATTTTTAAACACTGCGGTTACACACTCTCTGTGTTTCTTCCTTTTTCTTTTTTTCCTCTTCATGCTTCCGTATTTCCATCTTTTTCTTCTCCTTTATGTGAAATGCCGATTTGCAGAGGATGCTCAACAGTGTTACAGTGAATAAATGTTACCAACATAGGAATTCTCCCAGGGATTGGCATATTATCAGATTAGTGTGATGGAGGGAGGGAGAGAGAGAGGGTGAGAGAAAGGGGGGGAGAGAGAGAGAGAGAGAGAGAGAGAGAGAGAGAGAGAGAGAGAGAGAGAGAGAGAGAGAGAGAGAGAGAGACTGACTACAGCCAGCTTTATGTGATGTCTCTTGGGTCAGTTCATGTAGCTACCTGAGAAGCCAGCTGCTACTTCCTGTAGATGCTAATGAGTCAGGCTCGGGGTTGAGGGGATGGGAGGGGGGGTTATGTGTGGGTATGTTTGTGTGTGTGGTACAGGCAGAGTCAGAAGATCTTTAAAACATGATGACAGGTAAGGGTTAAGCATAACTTTAAAAAATATGTATATATATTTCTAAGTTTTTGCCCATTTTTATTTCCTTCCCAATGTAGTAGTGTCTCCTCATCACTTTTGTAATGTCCCTGACTCTAGAAGGGTGAAGACAAGGACAAGCCTCCTCCATAGCATGTGATGCAGCCACCACCTCTTTTCCAACTACTGCTGATACACCATCACTGCGGAGCCAACGCGCTCAAAGGAGTATCAGTAGATGCCTGAGCCAGCGGACATTGCAATGGGAAAGTGATGGGAGAGTGAGAGCGCCATCTACCCACCCAGAGAGAGCACTGCCAGTTTTTTGCTCTCTTGGGCCCCGGCTGTTGATGGCAAACAGCATGACTGGGATTCGCACTCACGATCCTGTGGTCATAACTTTTTATAAATGCCAAGAACTGGGCGATATACATACAGGGGGCACATTTCAATATATGATGATACGGTAAGCAAGGCTGTCGGCGGTGCAGCCTTACACAGTTTGTTTGTGTTGGAGTGGAAGAGTCTGATGGCTGAAGACAGATTACATCACTGCTACCTAGTGGTCTGGAGTTTAAACACAACACACTCTCATAGCTGAGACAGATGATGCTGAGGATGAGTTGGGGATGAGGTGGAATGAGGATCATCACACATCCTGACATTATTCATGCTCTTGTCAGTCAGATTCTCTTATGCACCAGTTAATAGCAATTCAAGTAACTATACAGTGGGCTAGAGCAGGTCAATGTGCATGCGTACCAGCTGTAATTCCACAATAATATCCAGCATAGTGGCCTGTGGTATCCAACCGCTATTACTAGATATCCCTTTTTTCCTTCCTCTCCTTTTCATCCCTCCATTCTATTCCACCTGACAGTCCAGTCCTGCTCTACGGGAAGGAAAAACCTTTCTTATTGGGGAGCGTTACATAATTCCCAGCAGGTTCAGGGAATTACTCTGGAGGACGTGACAGGAATCGCCATGGAGAGTAAAGCCGGGCAATCCTCTTCCACACACACACACACACACACATTCACACACACACACAACTCCGCCTATACACTAACGGCTTTAGAGTGGCTGCTGAATGTGACAGTTTGTGTGGAAGCAGACAGCTGGAGAGCTGCTGGAGGCCCTGCAATGCAGCAAGAGAATGAAGTGATGGATGGAAGACAGGAGAGGAGGAGATGGAGCTGAAATAAACACCAACGCATACATATGCACTGCCTGCTTTTTGTTTTTTATGAAATGAGCATGTTTTTCTTTGTGGAGTAACTTAGCATATTAAATATCACCCAGGTGTATTTACAGCACAGTGGTGTTATATTTGAACATACTGTAGTGGGTAACAATGCTGCCTCGCAGAGAGAGTTCAGTCCACAGCCTGGGAAAGGACCTCACACTATACTAACATGTCCTTGTGCAAGACTCCTAACAATACATTCAGTTACAAACGTAATAAATGTAATATCTGTTTTAATGTAATAAGACATATTTCTAAACCAATAACTTCATCATGTCTCTACTTTTCAAAGGAAGTGTGGATGTATAGCTTGATAAGGGTATAAACACACAAACTGCAGTAACATTGTACATCTATAAGGTGGACCAACAAGGTACAGCTCAGCGGTGCTTGAAAGTTTGTGAACCATTTAGAATTCTTTATATTTCTGCATAAATATAACCTAAAACATCATCACAGGTCCTAAAAGTAGATAAAGAGAACTCAGTTAAACAAATGAGACACAAATATTATACTTGCTCATTTATTTATTGAGGAAAATGATCCAATATGACATATTTGTGAAAGCAAAAGTATGTAAACCTCTAGGATTAAGAACCTTATCTCATCTGTGAAACATGGTGGTGGTAGTATCATGGTTCTGGCCTGTTTTGCTGCATCTGGGTCAGGACGGCTTCTCATCATTGATGGAACAATGAATTGTGAATTAAATCAGAGAATTCTAAAGAAAATGTCAGGACATCTGTCCATGAACTGAATCTCAAGAGAAGGTGGGTCATGTAGCAAGACAATGACCCTAAGCACACAAGTCGTTCTACCAAAGAATGTTTAAAGAACAGTTACCGGAAACCTTTAGGTGTAGTTATTGCTGTAAAGGGGGGTCACACCAGATACTGAAAGCAAAGGTTCACATACGTTTGCCTCTCACAAATATGTCATATTGGATCATTTTACTGAATAAATAAATGAGCAAGTATAATATTTGTCTCATTTGTTTAACTGAGTTCTCTTTGTCTACTTTTAGGACTTAAAAATGTAGACAATTAATAAATTGTTTAAGCACCACTGTAGGTATGTCTAAGTGGTCCACGTCAGTGTAACTGTAGTGATGAGAATGATAATATCAGCTCTTTGTTGGTCCTGATCACTGAAAAACAAGGTGAAAGGAGGCTAACAAAGTATACAGAGAAACAGAGGGACTACAGATTATTATAATTATATGCTGAGTGGAGCTAAAACGGACGAGTGTAGATACTCATAGTGAGTAAAATATGCCATCACATTGCTTTGCTGTCACTATTTCCAGACCATAAACACTATGTTCCTTAATCTTTAATCTAAAACCTGCTCCATTTATTTTTAACTTGACCACTCTCGTGAGTCACTCAGGTCAAGCTTATTTTGACAAAACTCTCGAGCCAGCCAAGAGGAACGAGGTCTCGCTCTCTTCATTCATCCACATTACATCCATGAAGGGGAAAAGCCTCAGCTGTATTCGATCCCGTCTCTCAAAAGCGCATGCATAAACATGAACTCCCGAACATATTCTGCTTGAATATGTGCATATTAAAGCTGCCACCAGACTCAGTCTTTTGTCAAAAAGCAGGAGACGAGAACGTAAAGCTGGGGAAAGAAAAGCTACTCTGCACATGTAGACAAACAGACTTTGGCTTTAATTGCTCGTTTCTGCTTAATCATCCCCCAAAACACTTTGTTTTGCTAATCCTTGAGGATCGTACTTTGGATTCAGGATTCTCTTCCAGGCATATCGGCCTGTGGAGGTCTATTGAATCTCCGCGGCCGTGAACAATCTTGTTAAAAGTGTCTGGCTCCTGGAGATTTGCTGGAGTTTTGGGAGATGAGTTCATCAGCTGTGGGGCAGGAGGTCGGTGTAAAGTAATAAAGAGATGTGTTGGGAGATATTCACACGAACAGACTGAGCGACCCAGAACACTGTCTGTAGAACCTTATTGGTAACGAGATCAGGGCGTATATGGACATACACTCATTGGCCACTTCATTAGGTACACATGCACTTTGTACAGACTAGCCCATCTGTTCCTCTGTTAGCCTCCTTTCACGCTGTTCTTCAGTGGTCAGGACCCTCACAAAGCCGGTATTATTTGGGTGGTGGATCGTTCTCAGCACTGCAGTGACACTGACGTGGTGGTGGTGTGCTAGTGTGTGCTGTGCTGATATGATTTTTAAACACTTCATTATAACTAAAAACTATAACAAAACTATCCAATCAACAGTGTCATGTGACCACCAGTGAAGGACCAGAGGTCTACAAGGTCACTCGTACCAGCACAACACACCACCACCACCACATCAGTGTCACTGCAGGGCTGAGAGTGATCCACTCAAATATTACCTGCTCACTGCAGGAACAACAGGGTGAAAGGAGGTGAAGTTTGCAGAGAAACAGATGAACTACAGTCTGTAAACTACAAAATGCATCTACGTAGTCAGTGAGTGTAGTGATCTGATGCCTGCATACATACATCCCGTGACTCTCATTCTGTAAATACAGGTGAAGGGGCATGCACAGCGGTGGTCTGAATGCACAGCGGTGGTCCGAATATGCAAGTGTTGACATTACACTTCGACATTAAAGCCCTAAGGGAGCGTAAGCAAGCGGCCTAAGCTGAGCTACTGGATAGCTTTCATTTGATTAACACTGTCTGCGATTCATTACAGACGCTTTCAGTCAAACCCAGACAATACTGAGGAGAGTGCGCACCAGCAGGCCATGTGAGTGTGATTGTGTGCGAGTGTGTGGCCTCCAGGGAGGCTGTAGAGACACTGATTCTGAGTGACTGCTAATTAAAAGGCCACATTAAAGGCGAGATGGCAGCAAAATGACAGTAGGGGTAAGGTTTGGGACGGCCCGGAGGAAGAACAGATCTCATGATATCCCATCAGACGTGCGTGGATGTGCATTTGAATGTTTGCCAGCTGATTGTGTGTGTGTGTGTGTGTGTGTGTGCGTGCGCGTGTAGGGTCAAGGCAGGCCCGAGCCTCAGGGCAGGGGCCCGAGTCCGTAAAAGTTGAGTCAACACTGACAGAAGAAGTCACTTCACATCACACCGAATCTTTCTAACATGTGCCTTAAAGAACACAAGCACACACACTCACACCACACATGAGCTTGGAGGACTTCCTGAATCTGTCAATCTGTGCACACCACAGCTGTAGACTCTTACATAAGCGCATTAATGGAGCCTAATACTGTCTGTTTTTTATATACATGCAGAAAAAGCAGAGGATAATCACTAATCTCAGTGCTGCTGAGGATCAGATCAACGCTGAATGTAATATACACTCACTGGCTACTTCATTAGGTACACACACCTATACAGGTGCACATCAGGACCCCCACAGAGCAGCTATTATTTAGGTGGTGGATCATTCTCAGCACTGCAGTGACGCTGATGTGGTGGTGGTGTGTTAGTGTGTGTTAGAGTGGCTCAGACACAGCAGAGCTGCTGATGTTTATAAACACCTCTGTGTTTGGAGTGAAAATAGTGCACCAACCAGCCAACAGCATCAGGACCAGAGGACCAACACAAACTGTGCTGTGTTACTGTCTCTGACAGTACAAGGTAGGTGTGTCTGACTGAACAGTGAGCTAACATAGTGTTTCAAATCTGCAGCAGCTCTGCTGTGTCAGATCCTTTTGTACCAGTGCAACACACACTAACACACCACCACCACGTCAGTGTGCTGAGAAAGATCCACCCCAGTGATTGCTGCTCTTTGGGGGTTCTGATCATTGAAGAACAGAGTGTAATGAAGTATACAGAGAAACAGAGACTACAGTCTGTAATTGCAGAACTACAAAGTGACTAAACGAGCCATTTTAGCATCAGTTGTTTCCTCTGTTACAGTTTCCTCAAATCTGACTGGCTGAGCCACAACTGAAACCATAAAATATTCCAACAAACAAAAGTTATTAACGTCTATTGTCTTTTATGCATATTCAGGCCACCACTGCTTCACTGCAGTTGCAAACGTTCATTTGTGAATTTCATTCAAAACGTTAAAGATCATATTTTATATTGATTATATGTACAGATACATATCTTAAGCCTTTTTTGTTTTAATGATACTGAAACTTCAAATGAAATATTCTAATAATTTGAGATTCTGGATTTTTTTATACACCAAACTGATCAACAGTAAAACACAAAAAGCTTGAAATGTCACTTTACATGTAATGAATGTAAAATTTACCTTTTTAAATTGAATTATGAAAGCAAACAAAGCCCTCCTATCCACATCACCAACGAAGCAGTTGTACAACAGGCATGTACAACAATGAACTTTTTCATGATATTCAATTCAATGGCACTGTGACAGCACAACCATGATTTCACAATGTAAGTTTATTACAAAGTACACGTCTTCTAAATTTAAAACTAGTATGAACATTTTACTTTGCCATTTTATGGCTCTTTAAAGTTAAAGTACCTCAATGAAGAAGCCTAATGAGTCTTAATTATGAAGTGGCAGAGCACAGGCCTGGTATAAAAGCCCAGTTTTAGACCCAGGTGAGATGCTGAAAGCAGGTTTTAAAAAGTTGTTTTTAAATCTGTAAGCTTTGCTCTGCTAGCTCCTTACTTTGCCATTAAATTTAAGAGCCTTTTTACGATCATCCCAAATGAGCAAGTTTATGATCTTGATCTGATCTCATTGACACCTTTAAGTGCTTTTGTTTTAGCACTAATCGGAGCACTATTTTATCACTAACTCTGACACTGGGCTTAAAACGAGTCCGCTGAGGCTTCAGAAGATTTGAGATCTCTAATGTGTGTACACTGCACACTCTCTTACCTCTTTGGAGATGAAGGAGCTCAACAGCGTCACGGCCGACCAGAAGAAGATCCCGCAACTTAGGATGACCTTCCTGTTAAATCGGTCGCCTAGGTAGCCAAAAATGGGCGCTGCCACCATGAAACTGCAGATGAAAACTGTGAAAGCGAAAAAGAAGAAACGTTACATGTTCAGTCCGTGTTTACGTACACCATATGGACAAAAGTACTGGGACATTCATTGTTTCTAGAGTAAGAAATGGTTTTTAAAGAGGTGGTGCTGCTGTCTCTACTGCTGCATTCAGGCAAAAGAGCGTTGGCACCTCACCCCCAACTCATCCCAAAAGTACTGGATGGAGCAGAGCCATAGCTCCACTGTTCCACAGCTCAATACTGTACCCCTCTAGCCCATGCCTGGCATTAGACATGGTGCCAACAGGTTCATGTTTAGTCTTATTCTACGGGCAGAACTTCTTACAGGGATTATAGAAGCTGTGTGTGCATTTGTACATCTGTGCCAGCAATGGGTGCAACTTAAAGCAGCTGATTGCAGCCATTAGAAGGGGTGTCTACAAACATTTGGACATGTAGTGTATTTGTAATTTCACTCTGGGATCAATAAAGTATTTCTGATTCTGATGTTTATTTAACCATTTGTGCTGGTCTGCTAATCATGGACTGTTCACATTGTTCACAATTTTCATTTGAATGATATAAATGGAACTAAATGGAAGGTTTTCAGCATATAAATGACATCACTGGCATCACCATACAAGCCTGTTTCTGTCCATGTGTGATTCAGAGCGACTGTTAGTCAAAAATTATGTTCCAAAAATCAACACATGTATGTAAAACGGGCACATTGATGATGACAAACCATTATAATCATTGGAAATGTGTGTACACCCTCCATTACCCATCAGTGGACTGTCCTGATCTAGTGGGGGAGGAGGATTCCAGGCGATTTGATTCAGCTTTCCCTGCCCACTCTCCACCCACAAGCCACAAGTTTTCTATCCCCCGTGTCCAAGCAACAGGATATTAACACACGATCAAGGGCATCTGAAGGTCTAGAAAGACACTGCAGCCGTAATGGCTTTCTCATCATCTCAAGCATATGTTTAAATGCCATTGCATCTTATTGACAGCCGCACACTGTATATCACACTGTACGTTCATTTGCTGAGCTGTTAATGTAATAAGATTCATCTGATTATCATGAAATGTCAAAGTTAGCTGGCATTTATAAACAAAGGCTTTGATAAGACTGGCTGTTTTCTACTAATTCCTCTGGCTTTGACATTCTTGTGCAAGTACATGGCTGACCTTTCATTTTCGATGTTGTCTGTTGTGGTAACAGGGAAGTGAAGATGCTGATATGAAACTGAAGAGCGAGGAAAATGCCAAAGAAAATATTTGCAGCAACTAGATTAAGGCACTATAGCAACTGTATATATTACAAGGTCATCCCATGAGTCAGAATGCTGACTTAAGGAAAACAAGGACAGATAGACAAATGAAAGTGAGGTGAAGAATAAGTTCACTTGAAACCGAAGTACTGATGTGTAGTTTTAAGTGTATAAAGATACATATGGAATTACATCAAAGTGTCTCGTTTGCTTCTTTACCTGTGAATAACTTTAATACTAATAAAGATTTGGTGATGAAATGTGGATTAAAGTTTGTCCTCTGCAGGCACCCTTACTCTGATGATGTAGAACTAACATGGTGGCAGTTTCTTTACCTCAGAAAGATGCTAAGCTAACTTTTACGCAAAATAGATATGATCATTTTTCCAGCGGTTTTGTACAGTTGCAGCTTTATTATAGATACTTAAATATTGTTCTAAGGTGTAATTTTTTTGCAAGAAAAAAGTTTAAATACCCTACTAAAACATAAGCTTGGGATATTTAACTTCCTCGAAGAAATTTGTTTAAATAGAGAGCAGAAAGACACAATACACAAATGTGGCCGATAATGGGGGATGGTTGATAATCGGGGGTGTCTGTGTGAAAATGACTAAAATGCTGATTACAGTGCTTGATTACAGTGATTAACGTTCATTCCTGTTGATTAATATCTGCAGCTGTTGGAGTAGAAGCTGGCGCCCATCCACTTGTCTACATTGAGAGAGCACGAGACGTTGGTTATTTCACCCTGAGAATCATCCATAATGTGTCAGTGCACAGGACAGGAGTAAGTGTTCATGGTGTGAACATACTGGATAACAAACAGAATTCAGAAGAAGCAAAATTACAGACCGATCCCATAGAAAACCAGTTTCTCAACAACAAAATCAAGTGTAAACCCAATGAGACTTAAGTGTAGTCTCCTGCTGCTCAGATAAGACCTGTAATCTCATGTGTCGTCTCATTAGTTTTGGCCTTCACAATGGCCTTGCTTACAATATCACAATATAGTGCAATATATTGTACCCTAACCTCTGTATTAGGATAGGTTTCATATCATCAGGTTCTTGGCAAAAACACAACGTTTAAGTCTCAACCAACTTCTCATCTTGTCACTGTTAACCTGAGCCAGACGTGTCTTGGGTCTCCTTTCTGTCTCATGTTATTTCTCAGTTAAGTCAATTAAGTCTGCTGAGCCAAAACAGAGCAACATATGAGCAATACATATCAAATAAATCTTATTTTAAACAGCTTTTAACATTGTAAACATTAACAATAACTTCAAATCATATTACAATATCTCCTCTTCTGCTGACTAACCAAATGTTTTTAAAGCACTTCTCAGCTTAGTTCAGGGGAATTCATATTATATTACTCTGTTTTGCCGATTTTAAGTGTTAAATCTGTCAGGTTTGGGGCAGAAGGTAAGCCCACCCATAGGAAAGCATTAGAGGCTGAACAATGGGATTTGAGACTTAGAGTCAAATCCTATTGTGCATTGTCCACAAAGAATATCATCCAGCATGATCTGCATAAGAGATTGTGGAATGTGTGTGTGTTATGTAACACTGAGTTGTGTTTGCAGTATTAGAGTGATGTTTGATGATGATGTAGTCATGACCTTGACCACAGATGACTATGCCATGATGAGTTTCTCTCTCTCTCTCTCTCTCTCTCTCTCTCTCTCTCTCTCGCTCTCTCTCTCTAACACACACAAACTCTCTCGCTCTCTCAAGTGTGTGTATATGGCTATTACGGCACCTCAGCACATTAAAAAAATGCCATAAATTAAAAATATAGTCAACCATATTATAAAATAAATGATAATACTGCAATTTATGCCAGCAGAGTAAGATTCAATGCTGTGTAAAAGGCCTGGGGAATGTTTATCTAGTGCATTTGTACTTACTAAACACAATATATCATTAGAATACATACACATAAACATACAAAAAGATGTTTTTGTTGTTTCTTTGGGGGAAAATGGTTTGGTAATGACAAATGACTAATAATCCTAGGTTGAAATGAGAAAAGGGTCAAACCAATGCATATAAAAATCACTACTTGCTGTATTAAAGTATTATATTTGTATATTTCTATTTATATTATATTAATACAAATATGTTATATTATGGGCCCTAAATGATAAAAGCCATCATCGTCTGTGTACCTAATCAATTAAATATACCTATACAAAGTTCATCATCAGACAAAATGAACAAGAAGACATTCCTAAATTACCCAATGACCACAAATACAGCTTCTATCAGTGTATACATGGTTACTTCTGCTACTGAGTAGAAGACAATACCAGAGAGTAGCATCATCTCAGAGATGACAGCCATGAATAGTGGAACAACCCCCACCACCTCCTTCTGTCTCCTCTTTCTGTCTGATTCTATGCTGAGCCCGGCCACACATGCAGCTCTAACAAAGCCAACATGCTGCTCTTTGCCAGATATTGATGTCTGCGTTCAGATCTTTAATAGCGTCTCATTTTTGTGAGGAAGGCTGAAATTTGCTGAAGCCGCGAGAATGATGCGGTCTTGTCTTGGCTGGGTGCTCTGGGACTTCAGCCACATGCATGCAAGTAAACACTCTACAATACAACCCACTGCTGCTCTGGGGCAATTCAATATTTGTCGATATTAAGTGGTTGTGCTGAAAAAAAACATATATAATGCTGATTATATGACATACAGCAAAATTTCACGTTACCACTATATATATAATATTTGTAAGAATTTTCTTCAATTTCTTCTTGAGGGCCCCAAGTGGCTCAGCAGGCTAAGACGCTGTCACTATGACCAGAGGATCACGAGTTAGAATCCCGGTCATGCTGTTTGCCATCAAAAGCTGGAGCCCAAGAGAGCAAAATTTGGCTGTGCTCTCTCTGGGCGGGTAGATGACGCTCTCTCTCTCTATCACATTCACACTGCAATGTCGCTGGATCAGGTGTCTACTGATTGATCCATTGGAGCTAGGTATCTTGCACTTTCCTCCGAGCACGTTGGATCCTCAGTGACAGTGTATCAGCGGTAATTTGAAAAGAGGCGGTGGTGGTATCACACGCAGTGTAGGAGGCATGTGCTTGTCTTCACCCTCCTACAGTCAGGGACATTGCAAAAGTGATGGGGAGAGTCCTAATGGATGGAATGGGTTAACTGGCTACTACTACATTGGGAAGTAAATAAATTGGCAAAAAATAATTTATTCTCCAGAAAAGTCTTAATACAAAGTTGTGGTCAAAAATAATGGTGTTTTTTTTAACTGCAAAAATATTATGCTCTTATAATGATGGATGCCATAATTCTCATAAAATTTAACAAATCCTAAAAAAGAAAAAAATCTTAATGTTGGAATTTTCATGAAAACTTCGTAAGCATTTTTTTTTGTTTTTATGAATGATTGCTGAATGAGGCCCATCCATCCATCCATGAGTGTATCCATCAAAAATTCATACCACAAAAGTCAATAGACACAAACAGCACATCAGCAACAGTAACAGGATTATATACACCCTGCTCATGCTAGATATGCCTTGAGTTTTATGTTTGTTTCAGGTTAGACTTAATTTATTGTTTCTATGTGTACTTTTATGGCCTTTTCATGATTTATAACTATTCATCAGAGATCTGTATGAGAGACAATTCCATGTTGTGCATATTATCTGTTTTTTATTTTGAGGTCTGCTTTGCTGTGTCAGCAACTTTTCCCCAGTTTATTTGTTGTGCAAACAATACGTAACAAGTGGCTTTGTGGTGTCTGTGGGGTTTGCTTTGCGAAATTAGCCTCTAGCTTGCAAGACGTGCATGTCGTAAACAGTAGTTATTCTTATAAATGTCAATCACACTGGCTGAGAATGGAATTCGTTGGAGAAATGAAAGAGGGTGTTTATGAAAGGTTGGGAATGACTTTTGAAGTCCATGACATTAAAATGATTGTCCATTTTATCAAGATCCAATTACCATATAAGTGCACATTGCTGTTCAACAATTATAGTCGGTATTACTGCAGTGCTGAGAATGATCCCTCACCCAAATAATACCTGTTGTCTGGTGGTCCTGATCATAGAAGAACAGGGTGAAAATATACATAGAAACAGATGAATTGCAGACTGTAACTGTAGAACTACAAAGTGCACCTATACGGTCAGTGTAGATAAACTGAACAGTGAGTGTAGATACAATGACATGGTTGTAATGAAGTGGCTGTGTGCTGTTCATGTTTATGTATGTATGCAATCAAATGTTTTTAATGACCCTCCAACAAGCAAGTTTCAATTAAAATTTTTGCAATTCGTTTTTTTTTTTTTATCATCATATTATCCTAATTACTATGCGTTCCTTGTTAAAAGGTAATTTGCATAATGCACATCCTCATGTAATAGGTTCTGAGCCAATCAGCTTTGCTGTGAGGGAGGATGGGTCTAAATGGCCCCATTTGACAGATATCTGATTGTAGTAATCATGCCTTTGGTAAGGAAAACAAACAACACAATGTAACTTCTGTGAAACCAACCTGTCCAGTTAGGAAGCAACACTGATTGTGAATCAGTTTTTTCTGCTGTTGTGCAAATGGAACAGACAACAGGTAGAAATGAGAAGCAATTAGCAAGACAACCCCTATAAAGGAGTGGTTCTGCAGGTGGTGACCATAAACCTTTTCTCTGTTCTCATCCTTTCTGGCTGATGTTTTGGTCACTTTTGCATTTTGTCAGTTCTCTCACCATAGAGGTAGCATGAGCCGATGTCTACAACCCACAGAAGTTGCTCAGGTAGTGCAGCTCATCCAGGATGGCACATCAATGCAAATTGTGGCAAGAAGGTTTGCTGTGTCTGTCAGCACAGTGTCCAGAGCATGGAGCAGATACCAGGAGACAGGCCAGTACACCAGGAGACATGGAGGGGGCTGTAGGAATGCAACAACCCAGCAGCAGGACTGCTATGTCCTCCCTTGTGTAAGGGAGCCCTGCAAAATAACCTCCAGCAGGCCACTAATATTCATGTTTCTGCTCAAACTGTCAGAAACAGACTCCATGAGGGTGTTATGAGATTTTCAGTATGATTCCAAATCCAGACCTCCAAGGGGTAATAATTTTGATTTACATTGATCATTTTGTTCTAACGCATTCCACTATGTAATAAATAAAGATTTTCAACTAGAATATTTTCTTCATTGAGATCTAGAATGTTATTTTAGTGTTCCTTTATTTTTTTGAGAAGTGATATATATACATTTTTCTATAAACATTTTTGTTTGAATACTAATTTAAAGTGAAGTGTTCTAATATGAATCATAATGTAATTTAAAATCAATTCTGGATTTAAAAAAGGCTTGAAATGTCATTTAATTTGTGACAAATATAAACTATGCCAATTTACCTATAACGAGCACAAGAGTGAAGGGTGAAGCAGGAGGAGTCAGGATGCAGATGGATCAAAAGAAACAATATATATTACGAAGGCTACACACTGTGGCTGAGAACAAAACAATGCTGTCGTAGAACTGAAACAGACGTACACACATTCATGAACCTCTACAAGCATGCACAACATTTAACGACTGATGAAGACTCTAGAAATGAGGAAGCTTAAATAACAAATGTAATAAAAGGGGAAAGAACAAGCAGGATTGTGGGACAGACGAGACAGCTGCTGAACGAGGACATAGAGACATGACATGAGGGAGACAACATATGAGGACCAAAAACACAAGCATGACGGTGTGGCATTAACTTTTTGAATGAAATTATGAACAGTTAACTTTTCCACTAACGTTTTTCATATGGTAATCTGCAAATAAACTGTCAACTGGTTATATTGAGCAAATATATAAAAAATGTCAAATAAATGGACAAGTTACCTGTAGAGGATATGTTTACTTACTTACAGTTAGAATATAAACAAACCTTCTAAACCACAAATAGAGAAAGAAACACTGTTGTCATTGCTGATTTATAGTTCCATTTGTCTCTGTTTCCCTTTAATTTAGGTGTCATCAGTATGTGCCACACCTCACCTTGAATTCCAGAAGCCAAAATTAGACACTATAAGACAATACCTGTCTATATGACTCACTGAGCAAACGGGGAATGTCCAGTGAGCTGGTTCTCAGTGCTCTTAGTGACTAATCTACGACTGATTGACAAACAGTAGATGAAACTAAATAAGTTAAACAAAACTAAATGGTGTACTCTAACTCTGCACTAAGTGCTGCATTACTGTCACAAGCTGTAAATCTCTATAGCACTAAATGTACTCGTGTGATTGTACTGTGTATCTATTCAATGTACCAAATACAACTTAAAAGCATCATTATTATTAAGCATTGTTATTGTCGTGTGGAAGGAAGTGCTTGCACACACAAGCTCACTAATGGTACACGTGCATTTGTACTGTGATTTGTGCCTCTGATCTATTGTGTAATACTAAATTAAGTTGATCAGCATACAACTGTACTGCTCAAAAGCTTTTAGTTTATTCCCCTCAGGTTAGAGAGAAAGAAAGAGAGAGAGAGAAGGTTTTGTATCTGTATATTAAAGCATTTCTAAGAAATTTGTAAAAATTGTTATGAAAAAAAGTTTTCAAGGATGCATGATATATTGGTGACAGATATATTGTTTGCCAATAAATGTAAAAAGGAAATTATTGTTATTGACCCCATATTGAAATTATGGCTATAGTTAATGTTGTGTCCTTTTAGCTTGGGAAACTGACTTCTTCTGGACCCTCTGTTGGGCACTCGGTGACTCCATGAAATAGCTACTGATGACTGTCAATTTTATGCCACATTACATACATCAAATTAGTTAGTTTAAGTTATGATATGTTATCTGTATTAGCCTCAATCAGTTATTATAAATCTGTTAACTGGTAATAAGTAATTCTCCATTAGCATGTCAGACCTGAAAATATTGGTGTATGTCTACAAATTTCAAATTTGTAATTACAAATTATAGCTGTCCTCGAGGTTCTTGGCCGCTATTTGTTTTCACACCCATTTTCAGGTGGTAACGCTGTGCACTGTCACTTTAGTGTGATGTGTGTTAGTTTCTTTTGAGTGTTATCAATTAGAAACAATGAGAAACAAAGCCAGAGACATGAGAAACAAAGCCAGAGAAACAACAAGAAATAAAGCCAGAGAAACGAGAAACAAAGCCAGAGACATGGGAAACAAAGTCAGAGAAACAACAAGAAATAAAGCCAGAGAAACAAGAAACAAAGGCAGAAACATGAGGAACAAAGCCAGAGAAACAACAAGAAATAAAGCCAGAGAAACAATAAGAAATAAAGCCAGTGAAATGAGAAACAAAGCCAGAGACCTGAGAAACAAAGCCAGAGAAACAACGAGAAGCAAAGCCAAAGAAACAACGAGAAACAAAGCCAGAGAAACAAAAAGAAACAAAGCCAGAGACACGAAAAACAAAGCCAGAGAAACAAAGAGAAACAAAGCCAGAGAAACAACAAGAAACAAAGCCAGAGACACAAAGAGAAACAAAGCCAGAGAAACGAGAAACAAAGCCAGAGAAACAACGAGAAACAAAGCCAGAGACACAATGAGATACAAAGCCAGAGAAACGAGAAACAAAGCCAGAGAAACAACGAGAAACAAAGTCAGAGAAACAACCTGAAGCAAGGACAAAATGAACAATAAATGTGTGGGTGGATGCTTCCTTTTCATAAATTTGGCAGTGAGTCACATGGGCCCACAGAAGAAAACTGAGCGGAGGAACAATAACTGGGTGAAAATTTATCCGGAAAAATAAATTGTAGCCATTTTCATAACTAAACCTCACATCTATAACATAAAAGTAATTTTGGACCACTCCTATTGGTCCATTTAAAATAAACACATTTATATAACAAATATAAGGAGAAGTTTGGAGTTTTCAAATGGTGTACAAATTATGAGCTTTTCTTCAAAAAGACAACATATACTGCCATTCAAAAGTTTGGAGTCACCAAATGTGCACTGTACAATGTAAATTTGAATGACAATAAAGTCTGTCTATGTCTCTATCTATATTCCTTCATCACATGATGATGACTTCTGGGTGTAAAGTAAACAGCTATACTAAAGCCTATAAACTCACTGGCAACAACTTTTGCAAGACATCAAAACTGTCCTACCTCACCCTTCTACCATAGAATATTGAGTATCTGGAGCTGCAGCATTTGTGGATATCATAGATGCCATACACAGTGACTGGTGGTCCACTTTGCATATTAAGATTTGGATATTTGGCCCTTCAAATATAAAGAAGGACACAGGAAATACTGTGAAAAAATATACCATGTATATTTTATTATTATTCTTTTTTTATTGGATGAGCCCTCCAATGCATAGGTGTGCAAGGTTTAGTAAAGTGTGATGAGATTAAATCTAAGAGACACATATAATTTTTCTACTGAACTAAAGAGAATCTGTAGTGTTTGATCTTTAGCTTAGCAAACATTTTAGATTAGCTTCCCTGCTAATCCACTCCACTCAGGCTATTATCACCTCCGAAAGTGTACAGTGTGGCTTAGACAGCCCCTAGCCCCTCCCCCCTCTCTCTCTCATCCATTAATGCATGTCAGATCTGTAAAAGTGAGGACATTTTACTGGTCCTCACAAAAACTGTGATTTTTCATTAACTTTTGTTTTTAACATTTAGTTGCTAAGATTAAGTTTAGGTTTATTTTTACTCAGTATTACACAAGTGAATGGAATGTCCTCACTAGTATAGTACTACCAATGTGTGTGTTTTTATGCACCAGGTATGTTGTGGGGACCAAAACCTGTTTAAACACTCAGCTTGTGCGGACCTTTCTACAAAGCTGTACCCTGCAACATAAATAATGAAATTTGATGTTTTAAGGTTTGAGTATAAATAATGTCCCCACCATACAAATGTGTGTGTGTGTGTGTGTGTGTGTGTGTGTGTGTGTGTGTGTGTGTGTGTGTAAAATAGTGACAGACAGAGAAAGAGAAGTGCTAAATGTAAGTTAGCGGCCTAACCTCCCATTAACCTACATGCATGTGAAAGGTCTGAGCTGTAATGGCTCTGATAATGACTTTGGCTCCTGTGTGCATTCACTATAATACATGACAGTTACACAAAGGGGTCCACATGCATGTGCGTGTCTTCAAGCGAGGAAACGAAAGCAGACACAAAAAGACAAAGTGAAGACAAGGCACTGCATACTGCAAGACCAATTACACAACATGTGACTTCTAAAATATTCAGACCTCATCTTTGTATGCATAACCCACCACTGGGCCTGAACGTTGTGGCTCATTTGTTTAGAGTGTAAGGATCTGCACAAGGCCATGAGGTCAGAATCAACTAGATTCCCCAGCGAAGAAGAGGAACCAGTAATGGGACGTTCCTACGAAGCTAAGCTTCTTAACTTCACAAAGGGCAAGTCCACCCATTTCGCTAAATGTCAGAGTCATTATTTTTACTTCAACATGTGTGGAATACAGCTGCAAATAATATAAAGGTTAACAAATGTAACTCTAATGCAGTTAGAATAAACTTAAAAAGAAATTAGACATTTGTTTACATTTTTGACATTCAAACATAAAAGGCATGAAGGACCGAATTTTATTATTATTATTATTATTATTATTATTATTATTATTATTATTATTATTATTAATCTCATTGACTGCAGGGAAATCCTGGCCTGGAAGTTAATATTCTAATCTTTCATTCAGTACAATATTAGAGTTTATAAATTAAACTGAGATTTTATTATTATTTCAAAGTGATGAAGTATCATGAAAAAAATTGTGTTCAATATATAACTCAAAAACTAAATGTATATCTTATATATTTTGTATTACATAGATATTTTGTATTTTATATTCATTACATACATATTTTAAGCATTTTTTATTATGTTGTTAGTCATTTACTCAAATGTTAAATGAAATTTTTAAATAATTTGAGATTTCAGATTTCTCTTTAAATATGCCACTTTACATGTAATGTCTATATACTAAACATTTTCCCATAATATTTAAGTTTTTTATTTCACTGAAATTGTTTTTTGATACTACAAATGCAATTTGTTATGTAGTCTATATAACTATGTAATTAATTATGCAATTGCATGTAGTATGTAAGACAATAATGACTCCAGAGTAAAAAAAGATAATACCACGGTTCTACATCAGCCATTTCATTTGAAGAACATTTGATTGATTCATTTTAATCTTTTGATTTCAATTGAATTTAACATGCTATGGTAATATAATGCATTCCATCCAATTTTTGCTCCATTAACTTACTATGTGATGTTTATTAAACTCAAAATTTCAAGGCAGTCAGGTTACAAACCTTTTAAATTGAATGAATGATTGTTTTGGCAATACCTAGTCCTGTGTCGAAGGGAAAATGCTAAAATCGTGGGATTTCTTCTTTGAAAGCATGCAGGCTCTGCTTTTCAGGTTGTCCTGACCTGGAACTATCAACTTCAACATTCCTCTTATCAGTTGGTCTGCTATATGTCTGCAAAATGACAGCTTGGCTCACCTGAAATGTCAATTTAGTAGATTAACGATTGCAGATACACCCTCCTTCAACGAACACACATCATTTCATATGAATGTTTTCAGAGACTTGTTTTTTCTTTCATTTTCCATGTACTGAGAATTTTAAAAATGTATTTATTTTGTTCTGCATAATCTTTGAGCTGTCAAGCAGCATTTTTGATGCCACACTTTAAACTGGGTTACTGCTTCTGACTCACTCTCCGGCAGTATCAAAGTGCAGCTCTTTTAATGTTAGAGAAATCTCTTCTGGGAAATGCTACCATGTTCCTGTGCCAGTCACTTAACTTACAGTTCTGAAATGACAGAGAAGCCCTAAAAAACAGGAGGAACAGGAGCTGCTGCTGTCTTCCTCTTTGTGTACAAACAAAACTCACATTTACACAATGTTCCCCTTCCCCAAAATGCAGTTGGTTAGCTAAGATGTGTGGTGTCTGAACTATTCTTCTGTACTTTTATACTGGACCTGTGAGGCTAATGTAGCTAAAAAGTAACAGACGGTAATGCCAAAGTCCTTAAAAGCAAGTCTGTTTGCAATGCCACTGGGCAGTGATTTCCACTCATACAAGACCTCATATGCATAGACATATTTTTCACCGTGAGTCAAAGCACGGCACTTTTTTCCCACACATTGACGCAATCTACCATTCATACAATAACAACATGGTAATTCTGGACATTCCAGTGGAGGATTAGCAGCCCGGGAATGTGTGAAGTCAAGTTTAGAGCAGATTTAATCAAAATATAGATTTTTGACACACTTTTGACACTGTTGTTGCTGAGTTTGTGCTGAACAAAAGCCTGTTAATAATTTTAGATGGGTGTAATTTCTAAAATGGTCAAGTCAAGTCAGACTACATCAGAATGTCTGAAATACCCTCAGACTAGAGGGGGTTAATTCAACTTGAGGTCCACCAAACTGAAATTTCTTAGTTTCTCCTAAATCTTTTAGAAAATGTTTAGTTCTGCATCAATTAATTTAATAAAATATAATCAGAACCAACTTTGCCACTTTCTACAACTCTTTCATGTATATAGCGTCACTAGACTTTCCCCCAAGATGGGCTCCCAGTTTTCAGCTGTAGCATGGTTTTAAACTCCTGATCTCCTGATCAGGGGATGAACACTTATTCACACCACTTACTGCTACAGAAAGAAAAAAACAGTGGGACAGTTACTGTATTAATGTGTGGGATACCAGTCCTCCAGAGGAAATGATATGGGAAAACCAATCAACTATTAATTTTGCCAATCATTTGAGATTGGATCACTGATGCATATTAAACAGGGCCTTTGTGATGAAAAGAAATTGAAAAATTTGCAAAAAACATGTTGTATTATACAACTTTTGACTAAACTAAAAAGTATGAGTTGGGTAAACCTCAAATTGAACTCAAAACAAAAGAGTGCAGTAAGATGCCTTAACTGTTTAAGCTGGGCTGACTTTTTTACACTATACTGTTTCAAACACTTATTTGAAATCACTGATAAAATTGACACCACATAAATAATTTCTAGTGTTTGGCTCAGTAACACATAAAAATGTTTTTGAAATGTTTTTGTTGTTGTTATTGTTGTTTTAGCTGCTGCTCTTGCACATTGCTGCCATGTTCAACTCATGCTGCTCTAAGTCATGTTGTGCTAAAGTTATATTAATAGTAATTTTTAAAGAAGTCTTTCTGTTTTAGAAAAACATGTTCAAATAGTAGTGATAGTCATGCAAGTGCTACTATATAACTGAAGTTATAGTACTGTTTGAACATGTTTTAATGTAGGTAACAGATAAAAACAGTAGTACCATCTGGAAGCTGGAACTTTAGTCATAATTTTGTTAAGTTTTATTGAAAATAGTATGGCATTCTAGAGTTGAATTGAAAGTACAGTGGAACCTCAGTTATAGTTTACACTGGTTATCTAATTTTGTCCCAGTTATCATTCATCCACCCAGTTTTCATCAGCGTGCCACATGAATTTTGCTAAAGTAAAGCATCCACCCACACGCACATTGTTCATTCTGGTTTTGTTTCTCGTCTCTAGTTGATAACACTCAAAACAAACTAAAACATGTCACACAAAAGTGATAGCAGACAGTTACGCCAAGAACCCCAAGAACAGGTGTACAAAACTAAGGGTGCTGGCTGGACCACCCTCTCTAAAACAGAGCATAAACCTGTAAGAGTGATGTTAAATGTTCATTTATCCAGTTCATTAGTCTTTTGTATTTATTTCTCATTGTTTTCTGTATGTAAAACTATAGATATTCTAGATGAAATTTATTTTTGTAAACATTTTGGAGTGTCTGAAATGGATAAATTGGATTTACATGATTTCATATGGGAAATATGGCTTGAGTTATCATTCATATAAGTTATCATCAGGCACTCAGGAATGAATTAATGACAAAAACTTTCCATACTTAATTTTTTTTTGCTTTGTTACTTTGTTAACAGAGTTCTGTAAAGTTTACATACATTTAATTTAAAAAAATGTGAGTCAAACTGTAAACTAAAAAAAATGTGTCAGTACTCTATCAAATAAATGTT
This sequence comes from Crenuchus spilurus, assembly GCA_036984385.1. NCBI lineage: Eukaryota > Metazoa > Chordata > Actinopteri > Characiformes > Crenuchidae > Crenuchus > Crenuchus spilurus. The sequence goes on along the minus strand of BRDA01013533.1, from coordinate 34,733 downwards.
TGGCACTGAAGACAAATGATGAAGCCAAAGTACTGACTGGTATTCAGTATCATGATGCTACACGTGGTACTGGTATCGAAGTCATAATTCTGGCATTGTGACAATCCTAATCCGTACTGTGACAGAAATCTCATTTTGAAAATATTTCAAAATCTAAGTAAAGTCCTACACTGCTTAGATATCATTTTATCCACATTTTATGTTCTGAAAAGGCAGGCATTGTACAGTGACAGGCAATGAAACCATTGTAATTACTCCAGCATTATCTGAAATGGATCTTAATGATACACATCAGAATGGCTGAGGACATCCCGTGACAAACTTAATTACTCTAAATGCTTTGCCCCTGCGTTCACTCAAGCGCTTTCTGTAAGCCACGCTACAAATGATGAATTATAATTATGTAACTCTCCTTTAGCATTTGCCTTTGACTAATGAGCGATATTTGTATTTGTTCCACCATGTGCATGTATCATTTGATATTCGGAGATATCAAAGCCGTGTACTGCCTTTTGTCACACACCTACACGCTGAGGCTGCATAATGACTGATGTCTACATCAAAACACAGTCACATTTATTTCATATTCATATTTCAAATTCCCGGTGATCTTCCTAAGATGAAAGCTACTGCTGATCTTTCACCATGTGCATTAAGTGAGCTTGCTTACTTACGGCTTCCTCAAATTCAAGCCATTAACCCGTCATGTTCTGATGCATTCCAACTTGTTGTCCTCCTGGTTCACTCAAAAATCATATTTGCACAATTTTTTAACTTGCCTCAAATATAAGCAAGTAGCCAATACAGATTTAGAGTCCAAATGTTCCTTCTTTAGTTTAAAACTGGAGCTGTAAAGTTGGTACAAATACTAGATCTCAGTAGTCACCTAAATAGCCCTGTGTCATACTGTGTTCAAAGCTTTAAAAAATCTCCAAAAATCTGAATATTTTGAAAAAGTCCATGTGTTATAATTTAATTCAAAACTATTATATGTTATACTCCTTACACATAAAGTGACATTTCAAGAATTTGTTGATTAGTTTGGCTTATAATTCAAGAGAATAAAAAAATACAGAAACTCAAATTATTAAATATTTCATTTGGAGTTTACATAAATTACTAAATTTACTACTTGAAATATGTGACCCCACCAGGGAAAACCAGGTCAAAGTCATTCTTTTTTTTTCAAAACATGTTAAGTTTTGTTTTTGATCAAAATATGTACTACGATAAATATCTGGGACTATTATCTTTCATTTACAGCAATAATACAGTGTGGCTAAGTTATGTCGCTAATGAGAGTGACACAATATTGACACGATATCTCAATAAGTTGCCCAGTGACTTTGGCCTGGTGTTCCCTGGCGGGGTCACATATGTTACATGTAATAAATAAAAATTAGATTTTTTAAGTAAAATTTTTAACACATATCAATGAAAATCAAACATTAAAATTGCTTGAAATATTTCATTTTACATATAATTAATATAAAAAATAGTTTAACAGTATCATCATTAAAATGATTGAAATATGTTAATTAATTAATAGAAAATATATCATACAAAATATCTAAGATATTTATTTACTTTTTGAATTAAATGTTGAACTGTATGAATGTTTTTGTCACACCCCCACCTCCGCCTTATCCATTCCCGGCCACTGTCCATGTGTTATATGCTTTTGTTTACATTTTGCCTTGTGCCATCTCTGTCCACATGTCTTGTCACCATGTGCTTTTTGTTTACCTTCACATCCTCACATTGTCCCTGCCCTCATCACATTGTCCTCTCTGGAGAATTTTCAGGACCTGTCTTGTCTGATCCCACAACCCTGCTTGTTCATTTCCCCTTTGATTACATTTGTTATTTAAGCTTCCTCATGTTTAAGAGTCTTCGTCAGTCACTGAATGTTGTGAATGTTTGAGAATGTAGTTCAGGTCAACAGCGTTATGTTAGACCACCTTGTATGTGAGACTTCTTAGTGTTTGTTTTGTTACAAAGCCACGTGGTTTCTTTGAGATCTTTCATTGGGACACACCTGCATTTTTCATGATATACAAAATTTTGGGGATGTGCTAGTATTTCTAATAGGGTAGAGTGATGAAAATGGGAGCATCTTGGACTTTTCCCACCATGCCAGGGACACTGCTAAATCAAAGTGTCACTGTTTTCAGTCATTGCTGCTGTTTGATGCATTGGGACTGAATGTTGTAATGAAATAGCGAGGATACCAGGGCACATTGTGCACATGCTAGAATTCAGAGAACAGAGGATGAGCGGCTTGAATTAAGGCCATTACTGTAATTACATGCTTTAGAGTGCATACCTTAGGAGGAGCAAGGGCTGATGAGATGATTGTATGTGCTTAGGGTTATGACACATAATAACCCTGTATGCAAATTGTGCTATTGCTGCCCGATTTTTGGCCAACGTGCCATTGCTTATGTGTTGTTGCCAGATTTATATTATTCTTTAGAAATGTTCTTTGGCAGTCTATAAACGTTGTTTAGAGCATATATTTTGTGCAAGGTGCCTTTGAATGTACACTGTAAACCTGCAGAACTCAAAATAATGAAGGTAATCAGTTATCTTAATATAATTTGTAAGTTCATAATATTAAAAAGCAGAAGTTTGTACCATTTGTAAGTTTCAGGTGATTAACACATACTTAAATTGCATACTAATAAAATTATTGACAAATACAACACAAATATTTTAAGTTGATATAACTTAATTCTTCATTCACATAGTGTGTATATAGTTCATTTGTTCATTATAATTGGATTCAAAAAGGTAAACTGTCATACAGTATATAGTAGCAATGAAAATTTTGTTTCAGTCAATGTTTTTATTCTAAACTTTAAATGAATACTGAAGTCATCCAGACTATGAAGGAACACATAAGGAATCATGTAGTAAACTTAAAAGTGTTAAATAAACCAAAACATGTTTTAGATTTTAGATTCTTCAAAGTAGACACACAACTGATGTCTCAAAACACAGCTGTTAACTGAAAGCCATTCCAGGTGACTACCTCATAAAGCTGACTGAGAAAATGCCAAGAAAGCGGCCATCTAAGCAAGAGGTGCCTACTTTGAAGAATGTAAAATATGAAACATATTCTGGTTTATTTAATACTTTTAAGTTTACTACATGATTCCTTATGTGTTCCTTCCTAGTCTGGATGACTTCAGTATTAATCTACAAAGTACAACTCTAGTGATTAATAGTGTTTATTGTTTGTTGCCTAATAACTAATATCTCCCCTTCTAGCGTATCGTGTGTGTGTGTATATATAATATGTGTCTAGAAAACTGAATTTTAGACTGAAATAATGTGTGATCCCACACTTTTGATTTAAGCATTGTTGTAAAGTAAAAAATCCCTGCCACGACTTTATTTTCTCACTCACATCACTAATTATGAGTATTGTTTTATTAGATGTAGCTGCTCAGCAATCAGTATGAATAAATAAACACGCCTGCATTTTAAAGGGTTAAATATTTCATGAAATGATTAAAACATCTCTCATCTGTGCTGCTTACATAACAGTTTCATCAGGCCTGTTGCAGTCTTATTTAATCATGAAGGAGTAGATGATGATGCACGGCCTTGAACTACAAAATTAATCAACTCAACAGCAAGTTGTCTTGATATGAAAAGACGAAAAAACTTTCTGGGTGATTATATTTATTGGACAGCTTTGTTGGAAGTGCAATACAGTCTGACAGTGCGTAACTTATTTAAGTTGTGCAGGACGAGAGTGTGTTTGTGTGTGGAAGTTGTAGGAGCTGTCATGTAGGAAGATTATGACTAAGCATGCAGGCTTGCCAAAGCCAGATTACAGCCTCTCCTGTTTTTATCAGAAACATGTTACTATGACAACAGGGAATAGTACCTGTCTGAGTGTTGTGTGTGTCTGTGTGTATATATGTGTATATGTATTGTGTGTGTGTGTGTGTGTGTGTGTGTGTATGTATGTGGTGTGTGTGTGTATGTGTATAGGTATGTGTATATGTGTGTGTATGTATGTGGTGTGTGTATGTGTATAGGTATTTGTGTGTGTGTGTGTGTGTGTGTGTGTGTGTAGGTATGTGTGTGTGTGTATGTGTGTGTATGTGTATAGGTATGTGGTGTGTGTGTGTGTGTGTGTGTGTGTGTGAGAGAGAGAGAGAGAGTCTGGATGCCTTTACTGTTGCCGTAGGCAGCTTTTGATTCTAGTCCTTCCCAACCACCTGATATAACGTAGCCTTCACCTGGGTTGAATTCACCCAGCATTCACTGGCTTGTGGGCATGAGCATGCGTGTGGGTGTTTGTGTAGAAGAAACATCGTGACTAGCAGATATAAGGGAGTAAATTCTTGATGTGAATAAACTTGGTGGAAATGTTTAATCCACTTATGCAATACTGAGTGTTCTTCATCCACCCCGTAAGTTCAAAAGATGCCACTGAACCTTCCTACTCTTTCCATTCATATCCTCCTGCCTGCACTCCATTAATATTCAGAAGTGAAAAAATTATCACTATATTGTGCTGTATTTGCTGCAGACACTTATATAAAATGAATTTATTGTGATGTACAGTATGTAAAGTTCACTATTCATTTATGCCTTAGAAACGCATTTCAAGAGCTTGGTTCAAACAGGTGTGTCCAAAATGCTGATGTTATTGTAAGACATGGCTTCTCAAGCTTTCCGAATTCTTCCCATGGAAAAAAATCCATTCCATCCTACAAGCCTTCTAATGTTAGACACACACAAATATATATTGCACATTCTTTTGCATCTAGGCATCAGTGAAGTTTATCTGTCAAAAGTAGGAAATAAAACATGATTAGAATATTTTCAGTGGCAATGGGGTCACTGAGGGGGTCACCATTAATTCCTTAGTGGGGTTGGGGATGCTTAAAGTCCCTTGGGTTCTTCTAATACCAGTGCTGGGGGTGCGCACAATACTTTTACTTTCACTTTCAAAATAGACCCATGGCTAAGAGTGATTTTCCAAACGGAGGAATATGATTTTTATCGTTGTGAGATGGTAGGATAAAAATATCAGGCTCAGAGCCCTATGAGGGGTCTCAGTTTGTGAATTTAATTAAAGGTGAGTCATAGCCTAATTTTTATTATCTACACTACCGTGGAACCTCAGTTATTGTTTGCTTTGGTTATCGTACAATTCAGTTATTGACAACTTTTTTCAGTGAAATTTTGTCCTAGTTACCATTCATTCACCCTGTAGATGTGCCCACATGTAATTTTGCAAAAACAAAGCATCCACCTACACATTCGTTGTTCATTCTGGCTTTGAAGATCAAAACAAACTAAAACACGTGACACTAAAGTGACAATGCGCAGCATTACCGCCTAAAAACAGATGCGAAAAGAAATAACATCTGAGAAACCCTGAGAACAGGTGTACAAAACAAAGGCTGCAGCTGTACCACACCGGCACTCTCTAAAACAGAGCGTAAACCTGTAAGAGTGATGCTAAATGTTCATTTATCCATTTCATTAGTCTTTTGTATTTATTTCTCTTTGTGTTCTGTATGTAAAATTATAGTTATTCTGTTATCATCAGACACTTTAGAACAGATTAATGATGAAAACCGAGGTTCCATTGTATTTGGAAAGTATTGGGACATCAGTTCATTCATTGTTACTTCTCAAATCAAGCGTATTAAAGAGTTTATCCTGCTTTTGTTGGCGTAGCTGTGTTTACTCTCCAGGGAAGAGTTTCTACTAGATTTTGGAGCACTGCTGAGAGAATTTGTTTACATTCAATGACGAGAGCATTAGTGAGGTTAAGATGTTAGATGATCACCACCACCACCACCACCTCATCGCAGAATTCCACAGCTCAATGCTGGAGGACTTTATACCCCTCTCGCCCACACCTGGCATTTGATATGGTGCCAATAGGTGCATATTTAGTCCTATTCTATTGGCAGTACTTCTCTACAGGGACTAGACAAGCTGTGTGTGTGCATTTGTGCATCTGTGTCAGCAATGAAACTTAAAGTAGCTGCATTAGAAGGATGTCCACAAACATTTGGACATACAGTGTAGATGGACATCGCAGTTCCTATGTCAAAATGAGCATCCCTGAAGATTTTCACTGAACTCAGATCAGTAAAGACATCACACATCACTTGCAGCAGTAGAGACTCCCCACATCACACACATACACACACTTCACACTGATTAAGAAACACACTGCGCTCTGTTCCTCTGCTCTTACAAAGTGATTAAAATCTACATTTTATCCAGCATGAATAAAACATTGGTGGCATTGAGGAGAGAGAGGCTGGCTGTCTGCACGCCTGATGAATCACTTATTGAAGTATCACTCACTGCACTCTCTGTCCCCACACTGGTCAAGCTACCATACTCACTTAAGATCATCCAGAAACACTGACTCATCTCAGGTACTGTACTGCCAGTTTATTGGGAACACATTCCATATAGATGCATTTTACATGTTTACACCAACTGATCTGTGGTTGGACGATTTATTGTTTCCCCTCTACCAATGACAAGGTACCACCAGAGGACCACTAAGCTACCTTTCTCAGCATGGCAGTGATACTGATGCAAGTTGGTAGTATGTGTGTAGGAAGTGTTGCTGGAGTTTGTGTCACTGCTAGCACTGAGTGGTGAACCACCCAAAACTATCCAGGTGTGACCACTGATGAAGGGCTAACAGAAAATGAGCCTTAATTAGTAGAAGTATATATGCTTCACAGCACACAGACCCATCAATAGAGATTTGTTATTAGTGCCCTTTAAAGTATTATTTTAACAATTTAATCCTTTAATATTACTGGTTTGGAGATATAAGATGATAACTGTGATGATTTGTACTTGTTTTTGATGTTGTTAGTTGTATTTTAGCTAAGTGTTAGCACAAATCACGACAAGGAAAAACTTCTGCTTCACTACACACGTGCAATATGATTGTATTTCACTGTCTTATCAGAACACTGATAGCATTTCTTAACAGAAGATGAGGACAGTGCTATGAAAGATCCAAGCAATATACAATGGTACCTTGTCTTACGAGTTTAATTCTGTGACGGAGCTTGTCACTCAATTTGCTCATATATCAAATTACATTTCAGCAATAAAATGAATTTAAATGCTATTAATCCATTCCAGACCCCCCAGAAACCACACCATAGTTTATGTTTTTAAATAAGGAAAATGTACTTTATAATACAAATAATGTATACAAAAATAATAATACATAATAAAAGAGAATGTAAAGAAATAAACTGATTTTATTAAGTGCCAGACTTGATAATGAGGGAAGAATGTGTTCAAGAAATGTGTTCAATGAAAAATAAGGGAAGCAAGTGTTCAAGCCACCACTTCTTCTCAGCACTGATCTTGGCACTCACTCGCACTCGCAAGTGACTCCAAGTGGTGGGTGGCAGAGGCTTGCTTACTTGTAACTCAAATCTTGACTCGCAACATAAAGCAAAAAATCTATCTCAGAAAATTCATAAGTTGATTAACTTGTAAGTCACGATGATGACATGGAAATACTTTGCATTCTTTCAAAATATAATAATTAATGTTTAATCATAATTGCTCATAATTTAATTAAAAAAGGGAAAATGTCATATTTTATATTCGTTGTTTTAATGTTGATGACTTTTACTCAAAATTAAATGTTATAATAATTTTAGATTCTGGATTTCTGATTTTCATGAAAGTCAAACTGATCAACAGTAAAAGATAAAAGGAAACATTGCTGCATGTGTAATAATTGACATTTACATTTTTGAATTTTTTTTTTTAAATATTCATGATATTTTAAATATTTGAATATTTGAGTATTCACTGAATATTGAGCACATTCTAATTTTAACGTGACTTCAAAGGTGTGCCTGGAGGACAAGGACAAGAAAGTGAGAAAGAGAGACAGAAAAAGAATAAATACCACTGTATTAAAAGCCTCAGTCATGCCTAGGCATGTTTACTCACTGCCACTGGCAGCTGTATTGTGTTATAATGTGCTGCTCCATACAGAAATGATTATGTGTCAGAATTAAAGTTCACCGTCACTCATCTCTGTCCACTCATGATGTCTGTTTACTCTACTCTACTCTAAGGCAGAACATTTACTTCAATATGATCACTGTAAATATTTCTATTCTTATCCCAAAGCCAACAATCTCCATCTTTTCTTTTATCTGCCGTCCTTCTGTCTTTGTTTCAAGGATGGCTGTTCTGGGCTAGTGGAGTGTGCTCAGATTACTAACTATTCATAACAGTTTCTCTATTATTAAATTATCTCTGCAGCCTTGCGACTTAATGCTTTCATCAGTTTCAATCAAGTGTACTTTTCTGTAACTTTCCACACTTTGCTAACCCAACAGACAGTCAGGGCTGATTTCTGACTGCGCATGCTGTGTAGCAATACAATGTTTAAACATAAATGATACAAAAATGTTGAGTAACTGCTTTGGTAAAGAAACTGTTGGGACTAGATCATGCAGGTATGCTCTGGAGCAATGCCATAAGAAACATCTTTGGTTCTCAAAAGAATTATGGCCGAAATTTCATAAAGCAATGTTCCGGCCCTTTCCACCTAATCTGCATCTATAGTGAAACATCTACTTACATTAGACAATAATTCAGACATATATTAAATGAACAGAAAATGTGTCGCCAGCACAGTCTTCTGGATTTCCTGCTCATTAGATCAGGGGTGCATTTCCTAAAAGAACTGCTGAAGAGCTGCTACAGTCACGAGATAAAGATACTGTCATACTGAACACTCCACAGTTAACACAGTACTTCATCAATGATACTATTGGGAAAAGTATGGATTGATTGTCAAATTTTGTTTCAATCTTTTATATTGAAAATTTCAATAACGTTCCTACATTGTAAATGAATACTGAAGTCATTCAGACTATGCATAAGGAATCATGTAGCAAACTTAAAAGTGTTAACCAAACCAAAATATGTTTTAGATTTTACTTTAAAGTAGACACACAACTGATGTCTCAAACACATTAAGAGGCAAGAAATGCAAGTCATGAACTCTTGACAAGACACAGCTGTTAACTGAAAGCCATTCCAGGTGACTACCTCATAAAGTTGACTGAGAAAATGCCAAGAAAGCTGTCATCTAAGCAAGAGGTGTTAACTTTGAAGAATGTAAAATATAAA